>JANPWX010000581.1:380843-406908 GCA_024734555.1 Trochalopteron elliotii | reverse complement strand
TCCTTCCCCCTTCCCTCTTCTCTTTCTGTTTTGATGCAGCCCCAGCATTTTCAGAAGAGGAAACACCAGCAAGTCAAAGATTACCAAAGTCCTTACAACCTTTCCACAAAAGGACTGTGTCAAAATATAAACTGTGCCTGTGCCAAGGAAATGTTAACGAGTGGGATCTGGAAAGGTTAAATGTAAATACATGTAATTACAGCTTGCTGCTGGCAAGGAATTGTGACTTTCTTCCTCAGAAGACATTGCTCCAGAACACGAAACTGAAATAAAAGTAGATATTCAGTCCTGCAATCACAATAGGACCTGGAGGGCTGTGGTTGTATCAATCAGAAATAGATTGAACACAGCTCTGTGTTCCCTCAGTCAGTTCTGTGATCCTTCCTTCTAGATGAAGTATAGACATTATTCTATATGAATTCTATATTAATGGATAGACATTAGCCAGAAATGTGCTGGGAAACTGAAATTTCATAGTTGCACTGAAAAATAGCTTCATTTCCACTGCAAAAATCTAAGCTCAAAATTGAAGAAGGAAAAAAAAAACCCACCTTAAATATTGAGCAGAAAGACTAAATCTCTCTTTTCATTCATAGGCAGGACTGAAAAAATGTGTTTGGGGAAGGAATTATTTAAATGCTCTAGATTATATTTGATCGGAGGGGAAAAAAAATTCATTTCTTCCCCTGAAGGGAAAAAACTAATATGCACCAAAATAGCAGTAAAACCAGAGCCATTCCGAGCTGTCATTTGCAATTAAAAAGAGAAAATATTTAATGGGTGCTGGTGAACACTTTGCAATGGCAAAATTGCTTTTAGCCTTTAGAAAATTCACCTTTTATTTGAACTTCCACAGTCCTTGTGTTGCATGGAAAGCGATCACTGGGAAATGAGGATGGACTGGCCCAAGAAGAGGTAGAAAATGCTGGAATTTGGCAGCAAGGAATGGATTTTTCAGGGAAGCTGTGGCAGTCCCTGGATCCCTGGAAGTGTCCAAGGCCAGGTTGGACACTGGGGCTTGGAGCAACTTGGGATGGTGGAAGCCCATGGCAGGGGGTGGTTATTTATTCAGATTATGGGGGTTTTTTTCTGCTTAAAATGTATAATTCACGATTTTTAAAATTTCTACATTTGCATCCTCACAACAGCCTCAAATGAGCACACAAGTCTAGGAGGAAAACAGGGCATGAAAAGGGAAAAAAATATATGAAACTATTTAAAATTTGAGTAAATCTTAATGAGGGCTGAAGACCTGAATGCATTTCACAATCTCTGTTCACCAGAATATGAACAAGTTCCTCAGAAACATGAAACCAGGTGAAACAAATCCTCCCCTGCCTATAGGGCAGTGATGGATTAATGGTTTGGTTTTTTTCCCTAAAGGGGTGGCAAATGTGGAAATCCACCAATATTTTCCTCTTGTTCTTTTGGTATTTTCTCTCTTCTTTTCCATTTTGGTAACACCATAAATCTTCGTCAACCCCCTTTATTGAACTCCCCATGTCCTGATTAACAATCTAATGGTTCTGAGAGATGAAGCCCATTAATTTTGATTACAGGCCCTTAAAGCAGGGCACTAACTCTTCCTTTAGTTCTGATGGAATTGCCTTAATGAAGCCAAGGTGGCTGAAAACAGAAGTCACCAAGGGCAAGCTGCTCCTGCTCAGGGTGGTCATAGTAACTCCTCACTCTGCTGCTTTTCAGAGAGGGAATTCCCAATTTCAGAGCAGAAATTCCCAACTCCTGCTGCTTTCCAAAGTTTGGTGCCCCTCAGGGACTCCCCCAGGTCAGCCTGGTGGCAGGAGGGGGATGTGGCAGCACGACTGATGGATGTTCCTGAAAATCCAGATTAACAGGAGGACTAAAAAATACTAAAAAAAACCACCTCCAAACAAACAAACAAACCCAAAAAAAGTACCAAAAAACTAAACAAACAAACAAAGCAACCAAAAAAACTCCAAACAAACAAAACAAAACAAACCTCCAAACAAAAACCTAAAAAAAACCCCCACAAAAACCCACTAAAAAAACCCCAAACCCAACCAACCACACTAAGCCTATGGAAAGTTAAGAACAATTTTATTGCTACAAACTCGGCTGAGAAAAATATTTCCTTGTGGTGATGAGGCTCAGAGATGCAGATCCCGTGGTTGGAACCTGGCAGAACTCTCCTGTCCACTCTCGTGCATTCCCCCACCACCACTTCTCTTCCTAGACACAGTAAAGCAGAAGGGATTTTAATAAAATGTCAGGCCAGTGGTAAAAGACCATTTTTACCTGATCTTTCAGTAGAAAGTAACTTAATTTGTGGTGAAATGAATCTGCAGGTTGAGTAGAGCTGGGCAAGAAATGGGTTTATTGTAGTGATATTTGGGATATCTTTTCCTCCCAAATTAGGATTAAAAGTAAAAAATCTATCAATTAAGATGATTATCAATGAACAGATTACAGCAGTTTGGGAAAATATTTTCTTCCTTTGTCTCCTGAACCAATTCGGTGTTGAGCTGTTGCAAGGAAAAAATAAAGTTTGAAGGAAATTACAGTTTGAAGGAAATTACAGTTTGAAGGAACAACAAAAGTTTTCCTTTAAGACACATGAAAAGAATCCCAGGATAATTAAGGTTGGAAAAGCCCTCCAAGATCATGGAGTCCAAGCTGTGCCCAATCCCCACCTTGTCCCCAGCCCAGAGCACTGAGTGCCACATCCAGGGATTCCTTGGATATCTCCAGGGATGAGCACTCCAACCCCCCTTGGACACTCCATTCCAATGCCTGACCACCTTTTCCATGGAGAAATTTGTTCTGATTCCACCCTGAACCTCCCCTGGAATTAACAAAACCAAGGCTCCTTTTTCCCCTCACATTATTGATAAATGAGGAGGAGCCACAACAGTTTTGGTGAGACCAGGAGCAGCCAGGGATGGGCACTCCAAACCTCCTTGGGAAGCTCATTCCAATGCCTGAGCACCTTTTCCAAAGGAAAATCCTGCTCATGTCCAACCTGAACCTCTCCTGGAATTAACAAAACCAAGGCTCCTTTTTCCCCTCATGTTATTGATAAATAAGGAGAAGCCACAACTCTACTGGCGAGCCCAGGAGCAGCCCAGGAGCTGGTTTGAACTTTCAAACCCCAATTCCACATTTTTTCCCCTTGGATGAGGGCATTCACATCCCAGGAGGGTCTGGATGCCAGCAGATCCATGGAGTGCAGCTCCTCCCAGCAGCTGACAGATGTGACAAGAGGGGCTCCCAGCACCACACAAAAGCCACACACGAGCTGGCTCTGCATCTTGGGCCTCCCAGATCTACAACCCCAAGCCAAGAAATGAGTAAAGACCTCGTTTGTTCCTGAAATATTCCCCATTTTTGGGGTAAAGGCCTCGTTTGTTCCTGAAATATCCCCCATTTTCATGGTGATTTGTGAGTCAGAGGTTTGAAATGGCAGCCCAGTCACAGTATTTATATAATTCCTAATGCTGCAGCACTGTGTGCAGCACCAGCAGCAATTGGCGAGGTCACAATATGATTCTTTCAAATATTCCTGATTCCAAAGCCTGTTTAAACCTTCTGCTTTAAAACTGTAATTAAAGCTTTCAGGGGAATCCTGCCTCACTCCCTTTATATCACCCAAGCCCTCCTCTCACTCCTCAGTTGCCTACACCAGATCCCACATAGGAACCTGAAATATGGATTCATCTCCTACACCTGCCACCGAATATGGGCCTGGTAATTGAATTAAAATTCTCCAAAATAAATTAATTTCTCCTAGCAGATGGCCAGCGTGGATTTCAGCTGGCTGTGTGGCAGCCAAGTTGATTTAAATCAACCCGAGGAGAGGTAGGCTTTAATCAGGTCAGCTGACAGCTATTAGAGCAAACCTGATTGAAATTCAGAAATTTAGGGAAAATAAATCCGCCGCCGACCCGACGTTCCCCTCCCACAGGGGACCCAACAGATAAAACTTTTAAAACATTCAAATTATTCTGGTTTGGGCAATAAGATTTAGTAGAGCATGGCAGGCTTTTATTTTGCTGTTTAGCCTCCTCTGTGCCTTTTTTAGTGGGGAAAAGGTGCCACATAAAACCGAGCACCACAGAACAAGAGGAGAGGGAAGAGGTCCAATTCTTGGCTGCCTTCAATCAATTTTTAAAACCGTTCAAACGAGACGTAAAATACTACAGAGTCAAAATAGCTGCGTTTTATACTGAGCCTGCCCAGCTGTAAATGAAAATAAAGCTGAAGGCAGAGAATTTGTGCAGCAAATAGTTCCTTTTTTCCCCGTCTTGACATTACTTTTTACCATTCTTTCCAGAAAAAAAATCTCTTTGCTAAGCACAGAGATAAGATACAGGTGAGTTTATTGTGCCACCTGGGATGCCTCATTAGTGATTTTAAATATTTTTAATATTAAATAATAACATTAAAATATAAATATATATTTTAAATATATTTTAATATTTAATAATGTATATTAATTATATATGTTCTTATTCTATATTAATAGTATATTAATATTAATATATTTAATATATGTTTATTAAAATATAAATTATATAAAAATATAATGAAATTATATTAATAATTGTATTCTTCATGGCTCTGGACCAGCTGGGATTTATCCTTCAGGTAGGAATGAAACCCCCATCCTGCTTTCTCTCTTATTTTCAGCATCTTCCACACAAAGCTGGTTCAGAAATAGATTTTCCAGCTTGTTGGCCAGCTCCAAAACTTTAATATTTATTTGCACCTCAAAATCCTGGTGAAAGGAACACATCAGAAGTATTTTGGGAAAATACATATATGAGAAAAAGACTCACTAGGAAATAATGGATTTTTTTTCAATCAGATGGGATATTTAAACACTTTCCAAATTAAAAAAAACCAACCTGAGACTCAGCTTCATGTCCCCACCAGCAATTTCTCAATGTGGTATGGATAAATGCATCTGAAAATCATTAAAAGCCACCAAGAGCTGATAAACTACAGATCCAGCTGGACCGACCTTGTTCTAGTCCCAAACAAGACAGAAAACACCTGCAGTGTTGCTTTAATTTAGTGGCAAGATTGTTTTTAAAATTTGGGGTTTTTACCTGCAGTCTTCTTTTCATAAATGACAGAATGCCTCAAGTTGGAATGGACCCGTGGGATCATCAAGTTCCACTTCCATATATTTGTATATAGGATATTCTCTGTATTTTTCCTGTAGGAAAAAGAAAAAAAGGATTTTTGTCAGAAAATCAAGTGAGGTTGGAATGGATTCACTCATTAGTGCTGGAGGTGAACCTGCCATTTCTCTTGAGGCAGATTAGGCTGAACAAAAAAGTTGTTTACAGTTGATTTGGCGCATTCTTGCATGCCCTTATTAAAAACACCTTCCCAGGATCAGCTTCTGTTGCAGGCTGCCATCAAACCTCACTTCCAAACCTCCCTGTTTAGATAGAAAAGAGGGGAAAAAAAATTAAATTGTGGGGTGTGGCATTGACCAGGAGGAGAATTTTTATCTTTTTTTTTTAATTATCAGCACCAAGCAAGGACTTGTGTGTGCTCCTCATGCTCTTCAAGGTCACCTCACCTCATTCTGCACAGATGGACATTGCTGGACTTGGATGAGCCACAAAATTTGGGATGCAAGCAGGGGGTGCATCTGTGGATGCAGGTGCTGGGGTCAGACTCTGCACCCCAAAAACCCTGAGGGTGGAGCACCCAAAACCCACGTCAGCAGCATTTGGCAAATCCGAGTTTTCCTACAAATTCACATTTAAAATATCAGCGGACCGTGGTGTGAAAAACGGGGTTCACTTTCTTAGAAAAATTTATAAGTTTAATAAAAATTTTTAAAAATAGAGGATTAGGAGGCAGAAAAACCAAAAGTTTCTCAGCCAAGGATGCCTGGGACCAAGCCAGCCAGCAGCACACCTTCACCCTTTCAGATTCTGTGTTTTAAGGATCCCTGTGTTACTTATTCAATAGACCCTAATGAAGGATTCAAACATTCTCTTTGGGTTTGATCAGTTTCAACTATCCCCAATCATTTTATCTGGTAGATCCATCTGTGGGTGGCTCCACTCTGTCTGGTGACCTGGGTCTCATAAATTCTTCTCCTGAGGTTTTTGGTTATCTTCATTTGGATAAGAAACAGAAGTTCAGCAGTCTTTATGCAGGAATGCAGGGTGGCTCTCTTTACCTTCTGGTCTGGTCAGTTTAGATGTTACAAAGAGAAAATAAAACCCTGGTCTTTTACTGTTAACATTATGTTACAATCAGAAAATATATTTTTATCACCTTTCTAAACTCTATTAATAAAAGATCGCACAGTACAATCTTCTCACATTATACATACAGTATTCGTTTTAATATTTGTGAAAAGCCAACTATATAACATGCATTTATAACAGCTGGAAACCCCAACGCTTTTCCCTCACGTTCCTCAAGTCAAGAGCTGCCCAGAGTTGGGAGAGAGGAGAGAGAATCCAACACTCTTTTTCTGTTTTATCTTTTTGCTTCTCTTTCCCCATTTAGCTGCTCCCCCACTTGTGATTCACGAGGTTCCAGCCACTTTGGGAGCCAAAGGGAGCCGAAAGCCACAAAACAACATCTTGCACAATCAAAGGCTTCGAGTGGGTCTTGATCATCAGATCACATTGAACTCCAGGCTATTCATATGCAGAAAAGATTGCAAAATCCCAGCTTCAGATGGCTCTGCTTCATTAATGGCATGAGCAGCCACAATTATCAGGCTGTTGTTCCCAACAGCCAGCTTAGAAATGCGGGGAAACGGCCACAATATCTTGATTTATCGGGTTGGATCTTTGAAACGTCGTCTCTGAGGCAACTTTTTTTTTTTTTTTTTTTTTTTTCCCAGGCAGCTCAAAAAAATCTGTTCTCAAGTTTTTTGGGGAAGAAAAATAAAAAGTCGCACCAGAAAAATCGAGCTATTTTTGTGCTGACGTGAATGACAAATACGTATCCAGGAGCATTCAGCAAGTGAGTTATTTTTGTATTTCCTTAATTCAATAAGGCTGAATAAGGTGAACAGGAATAAAGATAACCAAGAGATTATTTGTTACAATTGATATCTCTGTGTGAATGGGATTTCCAAGTCCTAGAAAGTCCAATTTCAGGTTGACAGTGCTGTAATAACGAGAAATTCCTTCTGGGATGTCTGCTCTGAACCATTCTCTGTCCTGGAATACAACAGGCAGCCACTTTTCCTGCCAAAGGTGCAAATTAAATCCAGTGATATCCATCCATAATGGATATCACCATTTTCATGATGAGTTTTACTTTGGAAAAGGTCCTGAAATCTGGCCAAAAAATAAATCTGCTCATTTTTGTGCTGGATATTCCATACATGCCACCCCAAAATCATGGAATCACAGAATCAATCAGGGTGGAAAAAACTCTCTAAGGTCATCAAGTCCAACCATTAACCTCAGTTTTTAATATCAGAATCTGAAAACTTTTAAAACAATCCCAAAACTCTCAACCAGGGGCCTCCTGCAGTGGAAATCTCTGGTTCTGCAGAGTTTCTTTGGAATTCAGCTCCAGGAATTCTTTGATTTCCTGTAAATTCTGTTGCTTACAGGGTGTTTTCAGTGTTGAGGATTTGCATAAACCTCCATACATAAATAAACCACTTATGTAAAGAAAGGAGGTTGGCAGGAGTGTATCAGCTGTTCTGGTCCGCCCAAAATGGATGTTCATTTTTTTTATGGATTACAAAAAAAAACAAACCAGCACTTCCATTTTTCCTGGAAAGTTGTGATTCCCACAAATCCCCATGTAGGGAATCATCCTTCCTAATGGGCCTCCATTGTGAGGCCTTTCAGGTGCTTTAAAACAGATGTATTGTGTCCCAGGGCTGAATTTTCATATATTTAATATTTGTATTGAAAGTAGGAAGCTCTTTTTTCCTCATATTTGCTTTCAGGTCCTTCTTGTAAAAAAAAAAAAAACAAACCTAACTTATTAAATTATTTAAAAATTACTTATATCAAATGAAGTACTACATAAATTATCATGGGATGGATTTCCCTGTGATTTTCCACAGTAAAAATTCCTAAAATATTCTGGTTTGCCTATGAATAAGGATTTCTACATTTTACAAATATTCCTTTGCACAGAAGTAATTTTTATCTTCTAATCAAAGCAATTTCAAGGTAAAAGCAAGAGGAAATCACACCTTTGCATTGTGTTGTAGATCCATAAAATCATTCTTCTTATATTTTAATTTCATCTTCAACTGGCTGGAAAAAAAAGAAATTTAAGAGGAAAGAGTCTTGCACCACAAAATCCTTTAAAAAATCCTTAAAAATACACAAGTAAACCAACAAATTAAAGAAATCAATGTGATTTGGGGGTCTAGAAATGATCAATTGCAGGCAAAATTTAGTCAAGCAGAAACAAAAGCAAGCAGGAGGATATCATTGCCCAAACTTAATTGCTTAAATTCCTTAAATTTCTGGAGTGAAAGGAAGCTAATTAGATATTGATTTAAATAAATGCAGCCTCCTGGTGGCTAAGCACTGGTTATTAAGGGTTCTTGTATAAATTAAAGGCTACAAGGAAAAAAAAACACAAATATTTTTGTATCCCTGGTTGTAAGAGAGGTAAAAATGAAAGTCTCATTCAGGCAGAAGAAGTTGCATTATTTGGAAACATGCTCCTGTTATTGCACCAAGACCCTCATGGAATTCAGTGGGAAAGAACTGGCTAAAAACATGGAGCTAGGGGTTGTAAACACCCAGGCTGGAGTTTAATTTCAGGCTTTCATATCATCAAATCCGCTGGATTTAAGAATTTACACTTCCCAACAAAATTAAAGAGCACTGAAACAGTGAAGTGCAAATTCCTGGGAATGAGAGGGGAAAATCCTGTATTTCTGTTGGCTGGAAATTGAGAATATTGGGAATTGATCCTTTTCATCTGTAATCTTCAAAAGAACAAATAAAAAAATTAAAAAATAAATCCACAAAGCCAATATTATTCTATGATCTAGGCAATATGTGTTAATTTTTTAACCTGATTATACTCACATTTCACGTTAGAAGAACAATCGGATTTTGTCCTGGTGGATTTTTTCAGGGTCAGATATTTCAGGGCCATCAGAAATATTGTGAGCATTTCTCCTGTGCCACAGATTGGGATTTTATTTCTTGGTGCCTTCATCTAACCCAATAACTCTTGCTGAAATTAGATCAGGCGTTTTAGGAAGAGATTCAATCTTATTTTAAGGCTCCTCATATCTGATGCTGCATGAACCACATCCATTAATAATCTGTTCCAGTGCTTAATTACCCTTGTTAAGAATACAATTAAGAAATTGTCTGCTTTTTGTTTGACCTTTTTCTGCGTTCAATTTTCCTTCCAATTCCATCAAAATTTTCTGATAATTTTTTCTCCCGGATTCTCTCATAAATAGCCCTGCTCATACATAAATCTATTTAAAACACAAGCTCTCCTCTTCCTTGTCTAGAGTAAAAGTGGATTAGAAAAAAAATAGAGGAAGAACAGAAAGGACAAAGAAACATAAATTATTTTTAAAAAGTGGGTGATTTATTAAAAAGAAACTGAGTGGCTCATCTTGCACTATTTTTAGACAAAAGTTCAGCGTTTAAGGTTCATATCTGAGGGGTTTGCTGATGCCCAGAATTCAGGGTTGGAGCTCAACTGCCAAAACTATCATCATTGGATATGATGCTCTCCATGGAAATATGTGTAGGAATAAAGGGGCTGGAGCAGGTGCAGGGAAGGGAACAGAGCTGGGGAAGGGAATGGAGCCCCAGGAGGGGCTGAGGGAGCTGGGGAAGGGAATGGAGCCCCAGGAGGGGCTGAGGGAGCTGGGGAAGGGAATGGAGGCCTGGGAGGGATTGAGGGAGCTGGGGAAGGGAATGGAGCCCCAGGAGGAATGGAGCTCCAGGAGGGGCTGAGGGAGCTGGGGAAGGGAATGGAGCCCCAGGAGGGGCTGAGGGAGCTGGGGAAGGGGCTCAGCCTGGAGAAAAGGAGGCTTGGGGGGACCTTGTGGTTCTGCACAACTCCCTGACAGGAGGGGACAGCTGGGGGGGAGATTTGGGATCTTATCCCAGGGAACAGGGACAGGAGCAAAGGGAACAGCCTCAGGGAAGGCTCAGGGTGGGCACCAGCAGGAATTTCCTCATGGAAAGGGTGAATAAACACTGGAAGGGGCTGCCCAGGGAGGTTTGGAGTGCCCATCCCTGGAGGTGTCCAAGGAATTCCTGGATGTGACACTCAGTGCTCTGGGCTGGGGACACGGTAGGGATCAGTCACTTGATGACCTTGGAGGGCTTTTCCAACCTCACTGATTCTGGGATTCTGGCATTCTCTGATCCCATAAGTGCCTGTGGGGCCATCCACAGCTCTCTGGGGTCCCTCCAGCTCCCCTTCAAGCCCTGAGGACTCGCTGCTGATGCAGGTGAAGGCTGGGCAGGGCTTCTCCTGGGTTAAAATTCTTCTAAAAATCATGGGAATTGTATACAATAAATTCAGGTGAGGTGGAAAGAAAGGTTGGGCCTGGATAGGCCTGGGAAAGGGAACCAAAACTACGAAGGCCCTGGAAACAAGGGTTAGGTTTTGTCTGTACTAGATCATGTGAAATCCACCTGCATAATCATCATATGATAAACGATATGATTGTTAAATATAATGATTGTTTGGTAATTGAATATGATTATTGTTTAAGAATCATGAGAAATTATGTTTGGGGGGGGCTGATGAAAACTACAAGAATTCATACAATAGAACAATATGTTTTAATAATTAATATATATAGTTATGTAACAAAAGGGTATAAAAACACGTCCATTTTGAATCCATGTGGGAGTCAGATTTGGGTCTGTCCCCTGCACCCCTGATTCCCACAGCTCTTCAATAAAAGCACTTGCATATAATCATTCTGGAATTCTGTGTCTCAATGCTAACACTCCTGCTGGAGCTGTGTCGTTATTTGTGGATTATTGATCCCTCCCCACACTCACATTTACTCCAGAGAGGATAAAACCACCCCAAAGCCTTTGTGACACCACGCTGGTGACAGCCAGACCACATTTGGTTGTGTGTGTTTGTATCTCCCTGACTCCCACGCAGAGTTTCCATGGGAAAACTGCAGAAATGCCTCCGTGGGGGGAATTTTTTTTTTAGTGCAGCTCCCAAACCTATCATCTCCCCAGAAAAATGTTCTTTTATAGCCTCGTCAATCAGGGTATAATTAGCTGGATTTACATGCAGAACAGATGGGAATTTTGGAAATGTTGCTTTTACTAAATGCATGTGAGGAGTTAAAAAAAAAAAGAAAAAAAAAGAAGTAGAAGCATGACTTAGGGATTTAATATATTTGTATTCTTAATGTGAGGTTGAATTAAATTCAGCTCTATAAATACAGCCAGTAAAATGTGCAGCAAAAATGCCAAGAATTATTAATGACAAACAACAACAACAAAGTTTCCTGGTAGTCAGAGGAGAAAGTAAGGAAATACCACATTTCATTGTGAAAATAAACATCAGGTTTATGCTGATGACTTCAGATGTCCTCTTTAAGGAGAATTTCCCAAGTTTTAGGGACATGAAATTCTGTCATTTTGGGCTAAGAATTTCTGTACCCCTTTCATGATCTCACCACAATTCACAGCACTCAGCTATTTAATATTTCTGATTGAATGTGTAGAATATATATATAATTTTATTCTTATCCACCAAAATATCACATTTAATAATTATTTTCTCTTTTTCCTGTGTTGTTCTAAAAATGTCTTTTCTCCCTGTTGAAGTCCTGGGTCAGACTGAGTCTCCTGGTAAATTAAGGAGACAAAAGAACACAAAAATGTGACTTTTTTCCCTTCTCCCTGCACACTCCCCAGACACTACACTGGTTTTTGACAGCTCAGTTTAGAACAGGAAGAGAAAATAAAATGCCAAATTAAAAAGGAATAAAATGAACACAAATCTCTGGATGAGAATGGGACCAATATTCACAGTTTTGTAAAAAAACATCCTTTTAGTCCCTGTAAAATTAAAATTACTCACAAACTTTCCTGGAATTGCTGCAATAGTGCAGACAGCTACAACAGGAGCTGCTGGCAGTGGCATTTTTTGCTCTGCCACTGCCCACAAGGGTTGAGGCTCTCAGATAAGGAGCTGAAATTCAGGTTCCCAAGCCAGTAAAAAAGTATGGCATGACCTGGACCAAGAATTGTGCAGATTTTCTTACCCTGTGCAGAAACTCTGCATCACAAAGCACTTTAAAACACGTAAATTTGAGGTTTTCTTTTAGAACAGAGCCGATTTCTGGGCGTTATATTTTGTATTTTACTATTTCAGTGGATACCCACCTCCCTCCCACCAGCTACAGTGGGAGCACCAAAATCAGGCCCTTTTTTAGTCTGAATTACCATCATAAAAAGTGGTTTTAATATGATTACTGCCAGAATCTGGTTTATTATGTTCAAGAAGGAAAAGAAGGGCAAAGAATCCAGGTTTGTTTGCCATGGGTGTTGGAATAAACCCAATAAGATCCCCCAAAATAATGCACTGAAGTGCAGGAACATCACACTGATGAGCACTCAGTTTTTCCTCCTTGGGGCACAAACTATAAATTAATTATACCTTGGAAGGCAGCTCGGCTGCAGGGGCTGAGGAGATGAGGGGAAATGGATGGAAAATACTTTCTTGGCTGCTGGGAATATCCAAGGATGACACAGGGATTATTTTTACTTCCAATAGAAACAAGTAGCCCAGAGTAAAAAAAACCCAAACCAAAACAGAACAACAACAAAAAAAAACAGAACACAAAAGATAATTAAGACAAATTATCAGGAAAACTGCACCTCCTGGCTTATCACATCTAATGATTTGTTATTTTGAGCATATTCCTCAGGTTTTTCCCTCAGAAATGAATCAAGCCCCATCAGCCTAATTGTGAAAAATAGTTAGGCCGGGATTTTAATACATTCAGGTAATTCCTAAAGAGAGAGAGGAGGATATATTTCCTTCCAAGCAATATCTTGTTGTTGAAATAAATTGGATCAGATCCATAGAATATAACCATGAACTTATCTGGGGAGTTGAAGACGATGGGATGTGAAGGACACAGGAACTTTTGAAGTCAATGTTGCTGCCAAAGCCTGCGTGTCACAAAACTTCAGGTGCTGCCACGACAGGCAGAATGGAGAGATAATATTCAATAAATAGAGGGAGAGAAAAAGGATCTGTCAATTGGAAACAACCAAAAAATGCAATGTTAAACTCTTGAGTCTATTTTCAGAAATGACAGAAATTTCTGCTCGAAGTCTGAACTTTTGATTTATCGTTTTAGGCAACAGCTAAACTTATCTCAGGGAATCACGGAATAGCAGAATGGTTTGGGTGGAAGGGATCTTAAATTTCATCCCATTCCTGCCATGGCAGGGGCTTTCCACTATCCCAGGGTGTTCCAAACCCATCCAGCCTGGCCTGGGACACTTCCAGGGATCCAGGGGCAGACACAGCTTCTCTGGGAATTCCATCCCAGCTCCTCCCCACCCTCCCAGGGAACAATTCCTGCCCAAAACCCCATCCATCCATCCCTGCCCCCTGGCAGTGGGGAGCCTTTCCCCCTTGTCCTGGCACTCCAGGCTCTTGTGTGAGTTCCATGAGCCAGTTTAAGGAGATGATTCCACTCACAGGGATGCACCTTCAGGATAAAACTCAAGTTCCATTTCCACCCAAACTCAGCTGTGGTTTCCTATGTGGAAAAATGAGATCTGCAGGTAAATCCTGGTTGGAAAGCAAAGTCTATATTCCATCACCAGAGACCCTCATCAAATTCAATTGTACTTATATTTCCTTGAATTACTGAAACTCAACAACATAAGCTTTCAATAACAACTGAGAGATTAATCTTTGTAATATGTTAAATAATAACTTTCAAATGAATCTAGCAATTGTTTTCCTGAAGAGATGGGAGCAATATGAGGCTTAAGACTTTGATTCAGAAAATTATCATATCTTTATTGAGACAGAGGGAAAAAAATTAAACTTTCTGTATGAATTACTCTGTACATATTTAATTTGTCTAAGTCAACAGGCTTTCCTCTACTTGTTCACATTTTTTTGTATTTAAACAGACCAAAGCAAAGAAAAAAAACACCCAACTATTCAAAATGAGCAGAAATGTTATTTTGTGTCTAATGAAAAATATAGGATTATGAGGGAAATGCACTTGTGAAATGTAATTAAAGTTTACACCACTCATCCCCAGAATTCAGGTGCCCTATTTAAAATGGAATATTTATGTCTGCATTACAGGGAGTTATTGTATCTGTGAGGACAAATGTTAATTATGGAGGCATTACTGAGACAGCCACGGAATTATTATCACAACTTGCTCAGAGCTCTTTCCACTCTTGAATTCTGGAAAAGGGATTGGAGTGAGAGTGGAACAACAAAGTCGAGATGAACAAACATTCTCCCCATGCTGGCAAAGCTTTGCTACGGTGCTGGAGAAGGAAATACCCAATTCCAGCCTTCCACCCACAGCTCCTGAGGGGTTTCAGGAGGAACTATCCCATTCCAGCCTTTCACCCACAGCTCCTGAGGGGTTTCAGGAGGAAATATCCAATTCCAGCCTTCCACCCAGGGCACCTGAGGGGTTTCAGGAGGAAATATCCAATTCCAGCCTTCCACCCAGGGCACCTGAGGGGTTTCAGGAGGAAATATCCAATTCCAGCCTTCCACCCAGGGCACCTGAGGGGTTTCAGGAGGAAATATCCAATTCCAGCCTTCCACCCAGGGCACCTGAGGGGTTTCAGGAGGAAATATCCAATTCCAGCCTTCCACCCAGGGCACCTGAGGGGTTTCAGGAGGAAATATCCAATTCCAGCCTTCCACCCAGGGCACCTGAGGGGTTTCAGGAGGAAATATCCAATTCCAGCCTTCCACCCAGGGCACCTGAGGGGTTTCAGGAGGAAATATCCAATTCCAGCCTTCCACCCAGGGCACCTGAGGGGTTTCAGGAGGAAATATCCAATTCCAGCCTTCCACCCAGGGCACCTGAGGGGTTTCAGGAGGAAATATCCAATTCCAGCCTTCCACCCAGGGCACCTGAGGGGTTTCAGGAGGAAATATCCAATTCCAGCCTTCCACCCAGGGCACCTGAGGGGTTTCAGGAGGAAATATCCAATTCCAGCCTTCCACCCAGGGCACCTGAGGGGTTTCAGGAGGAAATATCCAATTCCAGCCTTCCACCCAGGGCACCTGAGGGGTTTCAGGAGGAAATATCCAATTCCAGCCTTCCACCCAGGGCACCTGAGGGGTTTCAGGAGGAAATATCCAATTCCAGCCTTCCACCCAGGGCACCTGAGGGGTTTCAGGAGGAAATATCCAATTCCAGCCTTCCACCCACAGCACCTGAGGGGTTTCAGGAGGAAATATCCAATTCCAGCCTTCCACCCAGGGCACCTGAGGGGTTTCAGGAGGAAATATCCAATTCCAGCCCTCCACCCAGGGCACCTGAGGGGTTTCAGGAGGAAATATCCAATTCCAGCCCTCCAGCCAGGGTATCTGAGGGGTTTCAGGAGGAAATATCCAATTCCAGCCCTCCACCCAGGGCAGCTGAATGATTTCAGGAGGACTCCTCGTGTCTGTCACATCCTCACACACCTCTCCTCTCCCTCTGCAGGGATGCTGTGACAGCCTGTCAGGGTGGCATCCCCTCAAACCTGCAGCGGGATCAGGACATTTCAGAGCCATTAAAGAGCACTTGGTGTTCCAGGTGAGCAGCACTGGAGATTTAACATTAACAGTGATCCAGCCTGGCACGTCCCACATTGCACAGCCAGCTCTGCCCAAGCCAAACAATAAGGCAAGTCCACGTGGGAATAGTCTCCCCTGGGAGTTTAACAAACAGCCAGTTCTGTGCAGCCAGCAGGAAAATCATCTCCATCCTTCCCCTCCTCCAGCTTGTTAACCCGGCTTCAGATTGAAAAGCAATGTCAGCATCGTGCCCTTGGGCTTCTGAGGGTTAAAAGTTGTCTTCTGATAATTAAAAGTTGGTTTCTGAGGGTTAAAAATTGTTTTCTGATAGTTAAAATTTGTCTTCAAATTGTACCCAACAGAACCCAGGTCTCCTGTCTTTTTTTTCCAGGAACAGAAGTTATTTCTCCATTCTTTGTGTCCTCCAACTTGTTAACTCAGCTTCAGATCGAAAATCAATGTCATCATCATGCTCTTTGGCTTCTGATGGTTAATAGTTGGCTTCTGATGGCTAAAATTTGGCTTCTGAGGGTTAAAAGTTGGCTTCTGATAATCAAAAGTGGTTTTCTGATGGTTAAAGGCTGTATTCATGTTGTACCAAACAGAATTCACATCTCCTGTCTTTTTTTTCCAAGAAGAGAAGGTATTGCTCCATTCTTTGTGTCCTCCAACTTGTTAACCCAGCTTCAGATTGAAAATCAATGTCAGCACGGTGCCCTTTGGCTTCTGATGGCTAAAAGTTGGCTTCTGAGGGTTAAAAGTTGGCTTCTGATAATTAAAAGTTGTTTTCTGGTGGTTAAAAGTTGTCTTCAAGTTGTACCCAACAGAATCCACGTCTCCTGTCTATTTTTCCAGGAACACAATGTGTATCCAATTCTACTGAGTGTCAGCATGCTGGCAGCAGCTGAACACTTTAAAAGCAGTGCTTTACTGTAATTATGCTCATTTGTACCACAAAGAAATGCAGGTTTTTTGTTAGCACTAAGTTAAGTTGATAAAAATTGCCTTTTCACTCACCAGGTAAAATGACACTATAAAAATGATGTATGTGCACATGAAATCTGATTTTAAAAAACCACAGCATGGCAGATGAGTGGAAAAGAAATAATAAAGACTGTTTTGATATAAACACTCTTATTTTTCTATGGAATATTTACCCATCCAACACCACGCAGAGAATGCTTTGCACAGCTCAGGTTTGAACCATGGAGGATCAGCACTGAGAATTATTTTATCTCAGAGCAGGCCTCCAAAATGAACAGAGTTCCTTTTAATCTGTCATCTTTTATTTTTGTTAATGTGGTCTGGAAACACCTTTAACTAAATGGCTGAGCATGAAAAATTAAATGTCCTCCAGAAGGTTTATTGGGCTCCATCTGAAGCCTGTAACAGCTGTGGAAAGGCAGAGGCACCTCTGGCCTGGGCTCCTCAATGGATGTGAAGATTTTCTGTTGATATTGGACCAAGCCCAGCAGGTAAAGTGCTGCAAAGAGTTTCCTACTCTTCTTTAAAAATGAAAGGGGGGAGAAAAATATTCAAAAATATTCCTGTCATACTTCTCTGGACATGCCCTGGCACAGCAAGTGGAGTCCTCCATTATTTTTGGCACGTGCTATCTTCTACCAAGGAAAACTCTGATCTTTGTCCATGCCCTCCTTTTGGCTTTTTGAACCCCTATTCGCACAGATATCCAGAGAGGTTCCAGACCTGCAGTTCTCCATTATTTTTGGCATGTGCCATCTTCTAACCAAGGAAAACTCTGATTTTTGTCCATGCCTTTCTTTTGGCTTAATGAACCCCTACTCACTACTCACAGAGATATCCAGAGAGGTTCCAGACCTGCAGTTCTCCATTATATTTGGCACATACCATCTTCTAACCAAGGAAAACTCTGATTTTTGTCCGTGCCTTTCATTTGGCCTTTTGAACCCCTACTCACACAGATATCCAGAGAGGTTCCAGGCCTGCAGGGATTCCTGCACAATAAGACATTTAATCCTTTCAAACAGTTTGAAGGAATCACTCCTGATTTGTTTTGGGTTCTGTGCATGCTGAAGTCCTATGAAGAGGTGCAGTGATTCTCGAGGAGGTGAGGAGGAGATGGGAGGCTGTGGTTTTAATGGGAAACCCTCAGGCTATCAAAGTGCTCCACAGAATCACCAGGGATGAAATCCATATTTCCCCACTGAGTTAAACACGACGTGACAATGCCAATGAACTTTCAGGGAGCTGACAGACAAATTACAGCATGCGTGTGCTGCGCCACGTCCAAACCTTCATTCCTAAAAGCCATCCTGTCAGGAGCTGTAAACACTGCAGATAACACCGAGGGTTTTCTTCCTCCCTCCCCTGGCACCTCCTTCCTGCACACAGACTGCACACAGACCCTGCAAGATGATTCAGTGAATTGCAAATTAAGGTCGTTTTGACCTGGAAGAAAGCGAGGAACACCCAGGTGTTTTCTGGCCACAGTCAGGAGAGGTTTGTTGTTTGCCTCTGAAGATCTCCACCAGGAATCTGTCCCTTTCCCTCACTGTCCCAAATTCTGTCCTCCACGTGTTCTACATTTGAGGATTTGGTTTGTGGAGTTTGTGAATTTAATTGTTTATTGCTTGTTGCGCTTGTTCCGTGAAAGTTACGAGAAAACACAGGCAGCCCACAATCCTTGGGTTTATACACACATCAGGAGGAATTTCCACATGGAAAAAAACGGTGCTCAGGCACTGGAATGGGCTTCCCAAGGAGGGCTGGAGTCCCCATCCCTGGAGGTGTGTGTGGAAGGCCTGGATGTGGCACTCAGGGCTCTGGGCTGGGGACGAGGTGGGGATCAGTCACAGGCTGGACTGGATGACCTCAGAGGGCTTTTCCAACCTGAACAATTCCAGGACTCTGGATGAAGGACACTGGGATTGGATGCATGACTGCAGCAGGGTTTGGTTGGATCCCTCTTAAGCTGAAGCTGCAGGGCTGGGTTTTGCTGACTCCTTCCACACCTTTCACCACACTGTCCCTGGGGGGAGAAGAAATGAGGGGAGATGTTGGTGATCCATCTCCAAAACACCTTTTAGGATCTGTATCACCCCTTTCCCCACCAATATTCATCCTCCCTGCCCAGCTCCTGTCCCTATTTGCCATCCTGTCACTGCCCATTTGACCTACTGCTGAAACACCCCAGCCTCAAGTGGGAACAATTGAAATTTGGAATTCCCAGCTCTGAGCCATCTCCAAGACAACTCACTTCAGCCAACGCTGCAAAATGAACATGAACAATATTTGCCCTCTTAGTTTTTTTTATTTATTCCTACTTCAAACCAGCTCCATGCAGAACATCTGATTCTGCAATCATTACTCATGTCACAGGATGTTTTATTCACATGCCGAGCTCCTGTCAGACCAAATAAGACAATTCCAAAGGAAAAAATGCCTTTTTAGGGGAACAAAGAGCAGGGAACTGGGCTCACAGTATCTTGTGCAATGTTTTTCCTGGCTGGCTGACACAGCAATGCTGGGATTTGGATGGGAAGCATCAAAAATGGGTTTGATTTTTCTGGAAAAAGTTTCCCAGATTCATTGTTTCTCCAGGAAAGTGAGAAATCCTGCTGCGAAAAATAACAATCGCCCCAAGTGAGCAAGGAAAATGTGATGATTTTCAGAAAAAAAAAACCCCAGAGATTTATTTTCAGATCAAATATTTTTGCTGTTGTTGCTGTACTTTTGATGGCAAGAAAGCTTTATTTAGTCACCAACCCAGTTTCCAGGGTGTTTCAAAAAGAGCTCAGGTTTGGCTGTCCCCCTTGCCTTTTCCCTCCTTTCACCATATGCTGATCTGACATTCCAATCCATCACAGAGGATCTGTCAGATCCTCCCTCTGGAGTTCTTACTAACCACTCCTGAAAACAACCACACAGCTCCGTCGATCTTACAACAAATAATTAAAATTTTTTAAAAAAAGGAATTCAACCAAGCCAACAAGATTCCAGAGGAGACCTTGCAAGCTTTTCTCTTTAATGTTCCGGTTATTTGGGTTATTTACAGCAGTGAATTTGATATGAAGTCAGCTCAAATCTGGGCCTGACAGAGGAGAAGTCAAAACATCTGCAGGGAAAATATCATGCTTGAGGTGAGGATGAATGAGTGCAATTCCAGCCTGTGTTCTGCAGGAGATCACACAAGATCATAGTGGGGCCATCTGGCCTTCAAAACCTACGAATCTGCATTGAAATTCTCACTTGAACTTAGGCGACCTCTCTCCAAGCCCATCTGTAGGGTGAATATTCCCATTAAAATGCAAGCCAAGCACACACTTCACCAGCCTCAATCAGCTTCATTTGATGGAGCCACTGACGCTGAATTTTGGCAAGGAAAAACCCAAGAAAACACAAGGGAAAAAAAAAAAAAAGCATGCGTTTCTACCTATAAATGCAAACAGCAGAAAAATGATAAATTAACAGCCCCTACAGCCACCAGAACATTTCAGGGACTGCCACCCCCAGGAACTGCTGGCACTGAGTTCTGAAGAACAACCTCGATAACCCAGTGCTGATGTTTGCATGGGGAATATCCCAGGGATTAATTTGGCTGAGGTGGTAGAGGAAAACTTGCACAGAAAGTTGTTGGGACCACAGGAAGCTCAGGAAGGGCAATCACACAGGTTTCAGGTGAGAAAAGTGTAAAGGAACACACAAGGGTAAAAATCTTATGCTCCAAGCTGGAAAGAGTTCTTTTTTTCTGTAATAATTGTTCACCCAAGGCCTGGTTTAAAATCAGGAATTAAAAATCCAGCAGAATGGGGTTTTTTAAAGAGTTGGAGTGGCAGAGTGGGATGGAAATCCTCCTGCAAGGCTGGGCAGCCTCCTGGTGTAGGCTCCACTCTCCTAGGGCCAACCAGACTTCCAAAAACTTCTTGTCCTGTCTTTTAATAACCTATAGCTACCCTGCAAAAATTTTGGAACAAATATTTTTGATGGTTCTACAGGAACAGTGGGAGCCTGATCCTGAATTTATTGCTGAGTACTTTGCATTTAGAAATAAACTAAGAGTGAAGGGAAGGAAAAAGGGGGAAAACAGGGTATCAGCAGGAACTTTTATTCCTGAGAGTTGGGTTTGCTGGGGGGGAGGTTGTTTTTTTAGTTTATTTGGTTTTTATAAATGTATATTTTGGATCCAATGTTCTTCACTCAGCTGGATTTCAGTCCCCATGAATACATTTGGTGTAGGATCAGATGTGGGCTATTTCCAGCCAGTTACTCGGGGAAATACATTCAGGGAGAGACTGGATCCTGCTGATGGGAAAACAAACACAGAAACAAACAGAGAGACAGGCCAGGAAGGAGATCTGAAGAGAAGGAAGTAATGAAAGGAGCATTTGGGGGCCCTGCTATTATTACACTGTGTCCATCCCCTTCTCCCTCACTCCCAGCACTGTGGGTTTTAATTGTCCCCTGAAGAAACAGCTCTGTGGAGAAACCCACAGGGAGCAAAGGCTCTGTCAGGGACAACCAAATTAATTTCTCTGTTGGAAGCATGAATGTGACTTCAAACCCCAGAACAATGTATTTTTAGCAGTTTGGAGCATCGTTTTTAACAGCAGCTCTTGTCCTTTATCCTTTGGAGGCTGAACCCTGGTAGCAAACACCTATTTAGAGCAATGAGGATTGGGAGGTCTGGCTGCAACATTGCCTCAGTTTTGTCAAACCAGGATAAATCCCATTAGAATGCTCTGGAGGTGGCATAACCAGCATGAAAAAGGAAGGAATTTCTGCTCATTCAAATCTTTCCTGTTGTGTAAGGGGATAACAAGGCAGGCTTAGCAGCAAGGCCCACTGAGGGCTGTAAGAGGACGTGATGGAGCTGCCACTTCCCAGGAAACCCTCAAACAGCAGATTATTGGGAGCTGGGAGAGGATATCCAGAGGAATTGTCTCTCAGTTGTTATATTCTAGCCCTGGACATCTGCTCCTGGCCACTACCACGATGGGCAGATGGTCTCAGGGCTGCTCTCCCTCTCTGCTCTGAGGGCTGCAACTGGGTCCCAGAGATCTCACTGCTGGCTTTGGCTCATTTGGAGCAAAAAGCTGGGAAAACCTGGGAAAAACCACAAAAATCCCCCTCAGTGTTGTGTATAAATATGTGTTCAGCAAAAAAAAATCCTCTGAGGACTCCCTCCTCCCACAGCTGAATAGAGAAAAGCAGCAAAGAGGCAAAGGAGCCATCACTCCTTCTGCCTCAGTGTCCCATATCAAGGATGCTCTACTTAAATCAGGCAAACTTGCTCTTTTTCCAAAAAAATCCCTTGTAAACCCTCACTTTTTACAGAAATTCCCATGAAAGGGGCAAGGCCTGGCTCAGCCCTATGGACAAGACTCCCCACCCCAAACTTTCCTGGGTTATACAGCAGCTGAACTCCCCAGAGATGCCACAGATCCATTTCCCATGACCTCAAAAGCCCCCAGATTGGTAAATGTCTAAATATTCCCTGGCAGGAAACACCAGGAAGAGATGTGAGGTAACCTTAGTGATACTTCCATCAGAAAAGAGCAGAAATCACCTTTCTTGTCAGAAGAAATACCTGCACCTCTACAGGATTCTTTCCCATAAAAGATCCTTTCCCAAAAATATTAGTGAGAAAACACAGCACTGCCTGACATCTGAATCTATTTTCGTCTTAGCTGTATATATTTCTTAATTATGAAAACTTTCTCTTTTGTACTGGATGCATGGGACTAATTAACATTTTCAACAGCATTTTAGATGCATCACACTAATTCCCAAAAGACCCTACATTTGTTCCACACATTTTTCAAAAGCTGTTTTGTTCTGTTTATTCTACTTTAAATTGTATTCTTCCAAAAAAAAAAAAAAAAAAAATATATATATATATAATCCCTCACAAAAATGAGGGGAAAACTAATCCTTCATGCCCTCAGCTTTTTGCTGAATTGTCCAGTGCAATTTGGGAAGTCAGAGAACAAAGTTTGGCTCTGCCTGTCACCCCCGTGTCTAAAAAAGCTCTTATGTTTAAAACAATATCAGCGACTTCGGGCCACTCAGGAAAATCACAATTCCTGACAAAAGTTTCAGTTTGGTTGGCACAAACCTATTAACTGTGCTGAAAAGAGTGACAGTAATTGCAACTGGCTAAGGGTTGATAAGAAAACTCGGGCTGCTAATTTGAAAGAAAATTTACAGACTGGCAAAGCTGTGTCAGACAAGGGAACCAAAGATAGCTGCACTTGGTGGGTTTTAATTCAAGGCAGAAAAAAAAAAAGGATGAATTCATAATATTTGTACTCTAACAAGAGACATTTTCACAGTGATAACTTTTATCACCTCTTGTATCTCAGTCCATCAAAGTCGGCTCACAGAAAAATGACCTTTGCCACAGACCAGCCTGACCCTTGTTGCTCAGTTATAAAATAAACATAAATAGAGGACAGCAGATCTGACCTAGCAACACTGGCAGAGGTTTTGTGCTGCAGGCCCTGAAGCTGTGGCCCATAAAAGAACTGAGGTTTGTGATTCAAGAGGGGGAAGAAGTGAACTCTGCAAACAGAAAATAAAACTCTCCCCTGCTTCAGGGTGTTCAAGCAGGAGAAGGCACCGAGTGCTCCTTCCCAGCAGAGCATCACTGCCCAAATTAGTCAAAAATAAATAAAAATCTCAAGTTTATAAAGCTGCAATTTCCTTCAGGTGAGGCTTTGGATCACCCCGGAATGGGATGTGCTTCCTCAGCATCTCCATGTCCACACAGTCTCCCCCATCATCACCCTTTTCTCTCTGCCCAAGGAGGCAGCTCAAGGTGCCACCAGCACCTTCTCCTGCAGCTCAAAAACTTCCTGAGGGCAGGGAAAGGCTCCATGTGGACTCCCCAGGTTTGTGGGGTTGAATTAAAGCACCTGCAGCTCCTCTCCAATGGGATTATCACTGCTCTTTTATCTGAGTTTCAAAGCAGCTCAGCAGAGTGACCTTTCCTCAAGTGTTTCTCTCTGATTCTTTCTGATCTGCATTTTTTTGTTGTTGTTAGAGGAAGAACGAAAAGATGCAGCAGAAATCCCTGGATGGGTTTCTGCAGGGGTTTCTGAATGCAGCAGGGGTTTATGGATCCCTGGAAGTGTCCAAGGCCAGGTTGGACAGGGTTTGGAGCACCCTGGGACAGTGGAAGGTGTCCCTGCCCATGGCAGGGGGTGGAACTGGATGGGATTTAAGTTCCCTTCCAACCCAAACCATCCTGGGATTCTAATCCAGATCCCTGTAGGTGACCACAGCACAGGACAGCTGCAGCTCCTATAAAATCTTCTGGAAATTTCTGGGAGTTATCTCTCCCATGAATATGAAACACAGCCTCTGCTTATCCTTGACCAGACACAACTCTGCATTTTAATGCTCCCGGAGCATTCGGTGGCTCGCAGAGAGGAGCACTTTTGTAATAAGGTTTGATAAAACATCACCCTTGGGAGAGCTCGTACATAAACACCTCCAAAGAGTTATGCAAGCCCAGCGTGCAGCTCTCATGACAACACATCCATCCAGCATCAACCTGGGGCTTAAAAAAAGGTTCTACCTCTGCATAGCAATGAGCTTCTCCTCGGAGTAATCCTCCTTCCCAAGCAGGAATGCAAAGGGAAGCTCAGGAAGGCCCCTCCCTCTCCTAAATCTGGACTGAAATCATTGTTTTCAGGACGGGGATTAAAGCCAAGAGTTTTGCCAGCAATAGAAAAACACGTTGTTTGCACAAGAATCACCTCCCCCGAAAAGCCAGCTCGGTGTCACCTCAGATTTTTATGATGCCAGCTGACAGCCAGGGTTTCTAAGGAAACACCGATACTGGGGGAGCTGCAAGGAGAGAAAGAAAAGGACAGAACCTAAAAATAAGTGTCACACGCCTCTTCCAGACATGGAAAGCACCTGATAAAGGAATTGTAAACATCTTGGGACGGTAACATTTCCAAGACACCCACGAGGCCCCACCCAAGCAGGATCATCTTGCACCGAACAATATTTTGCTCGGAGGGAGTTCTGCTTTTGAAATCACCTTCTTTTAAACATAATTAAAGGTGCTGACTGGATTATTTCTGAAATTATCTAGAATAAATGGCATCATTTTTATTTTGTGCCACTGCAGCTCCCATTAGGACTCAAGGTCCTAAGTGGAGCATGAATAGGAATTTCCCTGATTTTCTTCAATTCTTTAAGCTGTCATTCCCTGATTTTGAGTATCAATGGTTTCCATGCTGGAAGTGTAAGCTGGTTTTCTATAATTAAACTGGAATAAGATTGGGGAGAGAAAATCATTCCCTTCTCCTGGAGTACTGACAGGCCATGCTGGAGTCAGACATCCAGAGCACTCCAAAATGCACTAAAAATTCTCAGAGAAATGACATTGCAGTAGAGCAAGTTAAGCATTTTTTAGGTCAAGCTGTGGAAGCAAAATATCCCAAGAATATTTTTGGAATGGCCAAACCCTTTAATTTTCTCAAATGTCATTGTTTGTCCAATTAACCCAGGAAATCTCCTCTCAGAGGGGGATGATCAGAGAGATTTCTTCATCTGTCCTGAAATGAGGGCTGTGCTCTAAAAAGGGGCTCCAGCCGTGTCCACCAAAGACAAATTCCTGATGAAACCACTCTGGCACAAAGCTCACTAGAAGCACTTAAGTATTTTACCATCTCTCCCAATTATCTGGGCAACCACAACCAGTGCACATTTAGGAGATGATTTCACTGAATGTGACTACTGGGCTTTAGGCTATGGAGAAATATTCAAGGCTTTACTCCCAGACAGTCACTAATGAACTCCATGTACACATCAGGAGAGAAATATTTGTAGAGCTGAAGTCAGAATGCTTCAGTGGGTTTTTAGAAATAGCAGCCAGACAGCTTTTGGGGGCTATAACTTGGATGTTTTGTGCTGTTAGTGTTTAGACTGAGATGCAGAGGACATTGGTCTCTAAACCCCTCACTCTGAGCACCACGATTTACTCTGAAAACTCCCTCTGCATCAGGGATAAAATAGTCCTTATGCTGATATTTCATGTTTCCCAGAGCAGCTGTGGCTGCCCCTGGATCCCTGGCAGTGTCAAAGGCCAGGCTGGACAGGGACTGAAGCAACCTGGGATAGTGGAAGTTGTCCCTGCCCATGGCAGGGTCCCTTCCAACCCAAACCATTCTGGAATTCTGTGATATCAGAGCGGAACAGCCAATGGAATCACCAAATCTTATTCTCAGAGCAGTACAGGGATCTATCCCAAGAAGAGAAGCAAATCTGAGCTGCTGTTGGGAGGAGAGTGGTCCTTCCTTCCTTCCTTCCTTCCTTCCTTCCTTCC
>JANPWX010000581.1:333802-380486 GCA_024734555.1 Trochalopteron elliotii | reverse complement strand
TCTAGAGGCAGAGAAGATGGAGTGGTTGCTCCAAAGCTGGAGGAGATGGAATGGTTGCTCCAAAGGTTGAGGAGATGGAAATGTTCCTCCTGAAGCGGAGGAGATGGAGTGGTTGCTCCAAAGGTTGAGGAAACGGAGTGACTGCTCCCAAGGCTGAGAATATGGAGTGGTTGTTTCAAAGGTTGTGAGGACATGGAGTGGCTGCTCTAAAGGTTGAGGAGATGGAGTGGTTTCCCCAGAGGGTGAGGACGTGGAGTGGCTGCTCCAAAGCTGGAGGAGATGGAGTGGTTGCTCCAAAGGTTGAGGAAAGGAGTCGTTGCCATTTGAGATGTGTTTATGGTGGATTAAACTCTTCATGTTTGTTACAAGATCTTGATAAGGGCAGGAAATAATTCTGAGGAGGATTAGGAATATCTGGAATTGTTTATGGATTCTTGGTGCGTAAAAAGGGAAGGAGAAAACATGAAGGGATAAAAAAAGAGGAAAATTTCCACTCACATTATAAATCACTCACCAGATTTCCAAACCTTCTCCAGGACACTCCTTCCAGGGACACTTTGGGACCTTGGACAACAAACAGGAGAAGTTCCACAGCAGTCCCTGCCATTTGCTCTTGGTTCCAGTAGCACCAGGTGATGTCCTTCAGCTTCTCATGGTACTCCTCATTTCATAGAATCATTAACTCTAAGATCATCAATTCCAATCATTAATCATGGGATCCTTCATTAGGAACCTAGAATTCCATTAAAATTAAAATACAGTAGATACCAAAATTCCTATAAAAGTAAAATACAGTATACCAATAAATACAAAACCTTGTCCTAATTTCTAAATAACCAAGTTTTTGTAATTGATGTACATATTTCACTTTAAATTCTAAATAATAGGAAATATCTTTAGAATGGCAACTGGGCAATTTTAGAACTAGAGCACACATTCTCTTCTCCCTTCTCATTTTCCTGGTAAATTTTTGCATATCTCCTGATCTCTAAAAATCCCTTCCATGTTTCTCCAAAACAAAATAAGAAATATGACTCCTTTTATCTCTGAGCACATTTCCCAGTGGAGCAGTTTCAGCTCCAGCCTCAGCTCGCTGGCCACAGTGCCTGCAAATTGATTTATTCCTCACAATGGTCAAACTTTGTCATCCAAATGCTGGGAAACGCCTTAATTCAATCTTTGAGTGTCCTTTAACTTTCTTTTATCTCTCTGGCTGCTTTAACAACTGCTAAAACGTTCAAGGCAAGCTTTTATGTATTTATGAAGCAGCCAAAAGCAAGGCGAGAGGTTAGAAGGAAGCTGGATGTGTTACTTAAAGCAGCAAATATGCAAAACAATATTTTTATTTGAGCTTTTCATCCCAGATTGAAGGTTAACAATGAGGCAGCAACAGAATCCCTCAAAATATCACTTAAAAAACCCTTTGGTTAAAATGGTGATCCAGCTAAAGGTTTTAAAAACCCAAAAAAATTCTCTTTTTATTTCTTTTCTTTCTGTCTAATAAGTTGAATTTGGGAGGTTTTTTTGCCCATATACAAATGTATTTGTGCATGGATGTAACAAATACATAGATGTATTGCCCATCTGTGCTGCAGATTTCCAAATGCACAGGGACAGACATCCCTCACCTGTACATGCTCAACAAAATCCCTCTTTTTAACTGTAAAATGTTGCTAAGCATTTGTTCATGTTTTATGGAACATGCCAACTTGTCTTGCACTTTTTTTCTATTCCCAGTTCTCCTCACTTATATTTATTTAATGTTCTGCTCTCCACTTGTGGCTTGGTTTCTTCCACTGAAAATCATATTCAGCAAAGCCTGCTTTTCTTGAAGTTTTGTCATTATTTCCTGTATTTTCTGATTATTAATCAACTTCTCCACATTGATATTGACTTTTAGACCTCAAGTTTTAACCTGTCATTACCCTGCCTTATAGTGGTGATAATATATGGTTTTATGGGATTTTTTTTTGTAATGTTGTCATGGAAAACCTGTTTTTTACTGAGAGTTAAGGAGGGAATGGATTTGGTTTTGCTGGCTTGAATAAATTATGAATTCCTATTTCAGTTTTAATTTACTATAATTTTACTGCCTGAACCAGCTTTTGGCATATCTGTATTTTCTGCACACAAGTAATTATATTATAAATAAATGCACATGACTTTACTAAGCAAGATCCACTCCCAAAGAGCCCAAGTGTAATTTCTCTTGTTTATTTCCTTCTGAAAAATATCAAATTACCAAAAAGACCATCTGGATTAATCCCGGGGTTTTATTATTTACTTATGCTTTAGTTACAGGGATAGAGGTTTCAGAAGCACTTCAGGACAAATTATATTTCATAAATTATTTCCCTGAGTAAGGACTTTTAGTCTGAGTTTGAGACAGGGCCTGACCTAAGGGTATAAGCTCAGTTTTGATTCATTCAGTCGCACATCTGTGAGAGGAATATTAGAGCAGCTTTAAAACATTTAAGTGTTCCAGGGCAGAGATGTTTATTAGGGATTTCATAGCCCATCCTTCAAACCAGACCTTAACCAAATTCCCCAAGCTGACAGAAATAATAAAGTTCCAGGGATTCTTACTGAAACACTTTAATATCTAAAGATGAGCCTACCTCTCCTTTCTAAGATCATTTCAGTAAATTAGTATTGAGTTATACAACCTAATGAGGGAAATTAATTTCCTAAAATTACCTTCCATGAGTGAAAACAGGCATAAGGAATATAATCAGGTTTGGGTTTTTTTTTTTGTCTTTCGTTTTTCAGAGGAAAGACAACCACAGTGAACGGAACAAACTGGGATGTCTCGGATGGAAAAGCACTTCATTTTCATTCTAAAACAATTTTACATAATAATTCTATTTTTATCCTCCCACTGACTTCTATCCAATCTCTCTTCACTTCAAAAAGACCTGATGATTGCACAGATAAAGCTTTTTAGTTTCTTAGGTATCAATTCCGTACAACCGACAATAAATCTAAATATTACCTATTTATGATTTCTTCCAGGATCCTTGAATTTCCTCAGAAATATTTCTTCAGGTAGGAACTTTCCATCTCAATAACTCAAATGAAACAGATTTTACTCCTTCTGCATTATTAACAACTCTTCCAGAAGTGCAGTTTTCTGGTTTTATTTTAGGAGGCATCTCCAAATCCAGGCTTAAGCATGAATATTAACAGCCAGAGTATGACCCTGTGGCCTTCAATTCCTGAAGCATCTTTCTATGAATTCATGAAAGGAGATTTTATGGTTTTGAGAGAAAAGAGACAGTTTGAAATTTAAAAAAAAAAAAAAAAAAAAAAAAAAGGCAATACAATGACAAGAAGAACCCCTCAAAATCAAAATAAAACAACCTCAAAACCCAGCTGAAATGGACCGAGCAAGTCTGTCCCGACAACTTCTGTCCCAACAAAGAATGGGAAGTGCTGCAGGATGGATGGGCACCCTGGACATCCCTCCAGGGAGATGGATCAGCTCAGCTTCTCTGGACTCTGCACCAAAGGACATCCCAGATTTCTCGGGTCACCATGGAATCACCTTCCATGGACCAAGATGTTCCAAACCTCATCCATTATTCAAACTCCACACCCACAATCCCAGTGCTGTCACCCAATTTTGGGAGCCTTTTCCACGGCCTCAGGTCAAATGCAGTGTTTGCTTTGGGGGTCAGTGCCTGTCAGCACAGAAAGACTAAAATTCTCACCTTCCAGGGTTCCAACAGGTTTCAGCAGTTAATGAAAGGCCTCGGGCAGTGCAATTCCTGCTCCTTCCTGGGGAAGGCTGCCAGGTGCATTTCCAGGCCAATTCTTGCTCTAAATCTGTCAGCAAGCATGAGTGTGAAGCGCGGAATGAAAACACCGTGAGGATTGTGAACCACTTGTTACAAGAGGAGTTTCTCCTTGCAGAAGGAGCACTGAGAGTTGGATTCCCAACAGCAGCACCACCGCCAAATCCAGGTGTTAAATGCTATTAACACACACCAATAGCTTTGCACTCTTTTTTTTTTTAATTGGAAAATAGATGTTTATTCTCTGACACATCCATAGGATAAACGCCTTGCAAGATACTATGGGAAATCCAGGAGGGTTCTGAGGATTTCTCCCTGAGAGAATTAGCAAAGGGAGATAATGCATTTTATCTACAGGAGTTGCAGCATCTCACAGGATGTGGATGTATTTTCACAAAATAAAAGTAAATTAATTAATGAAGGAGTTGCAGTCATTTTCCCAAATGCACAAATCTCCACATCTTCTCACATCTTTGACATTATTGCTGGGTATGGAATTATAGAATTATTTAGGTTGGAAAAGTCCTCCAGGATCATTGAGTCCAGCCTTGACTGATCCCAGAGCACTGACTGCCACATCCAGGCATTCCTTGGACACCTCCAGGGATGGAGACTTCAAACCCCTTCCAATGCTTGGCCACCCTTTCCATTAATAAATTCTTCCTGATCTCCAGCCTGAACCTCCCCTGGCACAGCTTGGGGCCATCTTCTCTTACCTTGCCAGAGATGAGTTGCTTTGCTGAGAGGTGGGAAAGCTCCATTTGAATTCTCCGTTTGAGGACTCTCCCACCTGTCTGACCTAGAACACACCAAAGATTCTCACCCAAGGTCATTTCTTCTCCTCAGACCTGGTGATTAAAGGTTCTGTGATGTCACCTCAGTCCCCCAGAGCTGCTGGCCTGTGCTCAACCACTGCAGGTACTTTGGCTGGGTTCCAGGAGAGGTTGATTTCCATCTGAATCCTCCGGGTTTAACTCTCCTACAAAACCAGCCCTGATCCAGGTGGAAAGCTCTCCCAGACTGTCAATATTCTCAATATTCCCCACGTTTTGGCTCCAGGCTCAATCTCAGGGCTGGGTGCTCACCCCCAGTGGCTGGAGAGCTGTAATTGCCAAAGATTTGCTTGGACAATCCTCAGGAACCTCCTGTTCCATGGGATACAACTTGGGAAGGTGTTACATGGAAAAAGGAGACAAGATTTTATAATCAGCTGAACAAAACTACAGGATTGATGGTGACTGTCAAGCTTATTATGGAATGAATCATGTCTGGCTCTGCAGTTATTAGTCAAAGTAATTCATTATTTGCTTAAAAGTAACATTCAAATTTAACCAATAAAACCATTTATTGATGGCTGGTCTGACTTTTTTTTTCCTTTCCCTTGTCCAAATGTCATCCTGGTTAAGAAAACGTAAAAGAAAAAGTCATTAAATCATCTTAGTCATAAAACATCCATCTTTCATCATTTAAATAAATAGAAAACTGAGACATTATCTGACAGAGATTTGGGCTTATCAGTTATGCAATGAAATATTATAGACTTTCTGCAAGGGACTCACAATTAAATAAAACATTATTTTTACTAAAATATTGGCATTATTTAAAGGTAAAGAACATAAATGAAGGTAAATAAATATCTGGAAATGTGAACTCTCCCCATGTTTCTTCCATTTCCATACCTCAGCCTTCTCTCCATCCCAGTAATGATTTCTACCCAGACAAAAGTTCCTTGATTTTTTTCCTGTTGAACAGCCTTTGTTGAAGACCTGAGCAGTATTCCAGGGCATCTGGCATGGGATAAAGGAGGGTAACCCCATCTGCACACCTGATCCCCCAAAATTTGCACCTATTGCTTTGTCTCACCTTGGCTTCTCCTCAGCAAATCTGCCAGGAGTCCTGGACAAAACATCTGGATCTGGAGTAGGGTGGAGAAAATAACAGAAGGGGAAAGCAGGAGAACAATGGGAAAGGTAAATCAGAAAGTTTGGCATTGCTTCCAAAGTGGATCCATCGGGATTTGTGGTGCACGACTGATTATGGCAGTGTCAGAGTCAGGAAGAGAGATGGATTTTTTTCTCCAAAGTTAAACTGGGAAAATAAACCAGAAGAGAAGGAAAAGGAGGGAAAAAACCCAGGTAGATGCATGGTAGCCCAAAAGATTCCAGTTGCAGGGCTGGAGCTTGGTGTGGTTGGATGGATTTTGGTTTGGTTTTCACTCATCCGTCCGACGCCTTTGCTCAGGAACGAGCAGAGCTCTTCGATTGCTCCTCAGAAAATAAATAAGCTCTGCCTCCAAACGAGTTAAATGGCTCGAAAACTGAGCTCCTCAGATTTTATTAGGGATTGAGCAGCTCCAAGTGTTGCTAAGCCAAAATCAATGGGAAGATTAGTTGCAAGAGTCTGCTGAGAGATTACGGACAAGGCGGGCATCGAACGGGGGCTGATGGATCCAGAGCCTGAGCACTGTCCCTTGGGATGGGAATGAGCTGCACAGGAGCTGATTCCCACCTTCCACCCAGCTGGAATTCCACACTGAGCACCAGCAATCACCCACAGCACGGTGCTGGAATGAGATGAGCTTTAAGCTCTCCTCGAACCCAAATTTTTCCATGATTCTGTAGGAGAAATTCATTAATCTAAGGCTTTTGCATTGGGGATCCCTTTGTCACACTCCAGATCATTTAAACCTGATAAATTTCCTAAGAACTTCATAAAATCTTGTCACAAATCCCAGAATGGTTTGGGTTTGAAGGAACTTAAAGCCCACCCAGTTCCACCCCTGCCATGAGACCTTCCACAGGCCAGGTTGCTCCAAGCCCCATCCAACCTGGCCTCAAACACTTTCAGCAATATTTCCAAAAATATAATTCCCTGACAAAACCCATTGAGGAATACCTTTGCCAAGGCTGCATTTTCACTCTTGCTGTAGCTTTGGGCATGAGCAAACCTGCAGCCTCTCCACCTCTGTCTCCCTAAGGGGATTTTTTGTGCACCTCCATTGAAATACTTGTACAATTCCCACGTGAAATATTCCCACGGATGGGGAGAAGTTACAGCCTGCCATTCCATTTGATTTAATATTGATATTTTTCCTTCACTTGCATGCCAGTCAATGCCCCACATTAGGATGCAAAACTCCCTGAGCATTTTTAGCTATGTAGCAGCTTTTTGATGTATTTTTCAGCATTTTACAAGTCTCGTGCTTTCAGATGGAGTTGAATTTTTGCCTGTTTTTAATGATCTCATTAATGGCTTGTCAGGTATCTGTGTTTCCACCAGCAGTTTTACACCTCTCCAGTCCCATCATCCCAGACATTTCCTGTTGATATTGTTTTGTGAGGGCTAATGAGGCTTCACCTTGGAGCAGGAACGATGTGATTCCACACAAAGTGAGAAGAGGTTGATCTGACAGGTTCAGATGCAGCAGGAAGATGCTGAAAATAATTATTTGCAAATGTGTCTGTACTTGTGAAAGGAGTTAAAGTTTCTGTGCTGTCTTTTCCCTCTCTTTTAGGGTCACCTCTGCTGGACCTCTGCCTCACCAGCAGAGATTAAATTCAAATATTCATAGAGCAACAATCAAACTCCAGGAATTAAAAGCATCATTTTAAAGCCAGTTCCAGGTGAAAATGAATCTTTAAAACTTAACATAAATTTTGACTTAATATAAAAGAAAAAATGTCAGTCTGTTCTGTTATTTCTCCTCATAATTAAACACGTTTAAAATAAAAAATAAGAAATCCATTAATCATTTCTTTATACTAATAAAGCATTTCTCTGCTTGTTAAATGTAACAGAACTGCACATTTGTTTTATCCTTGCCGGGAGCTACTTCACACAAGGAATTTCTAAGATTATTTCAAAAAAATACTTTGCATTAGATAAGAGGAAATAAATGGAGAAGCCAAACTTCTTGCTGTCGGTGAAAATAGTTTGTGCTTATAGCAACCATTAACATTACTGTAAAAAATTCTAGGTAAAGTTAAGATTTCAAATTAAATTCCAGAGATGGCACAGCCAGACCTATATAAGGCACCTGGATGAGTCTCCTTGCATTATCCATAAGTTATTTTAGCAACATCCTCGTGTTCAGTCTATGATCAGACTATAATTTAATCATGATTCAAAGATAAAATATTTGAAAAAAACCTCAAACTTCTTCTTACTATGATGGACTCCATGTGCACAGAAAAAATGCATTTTGGAGCTGGCTCATCTGTGGGCACTCACAGCTTCCCTTCTTTTATCAAACATCTGGGATGTGGACTTTTGTGACAAGGATCCTCCACTTTGGGGGGTGTAAAAGTGAAGCATCTCCACAGTAATATCCCAGGAAAGAATTTCTGTTCACCCGTTAAGGATCTGAGAAATCCCCAAATTAACTCCACAAAGCAATGTGCCCCATCAGGGCTCTGCTTTGTTTTCAGCATTTAAAACAATGCCCGAAGGTTTTGTTTGACGGATTCACACTTCCAAAGGGAGCAGCTCTGCTCCCGTGTCTCACTCATTCCTGTTTTCCCCAGGACTCCCACGGACATCAAAGGCAAGGTGGCTTTGTTCAGAACGGAGGTGTTTTCACAGGGTTAAAGAGTGACAACAAACCCCTCCGTGTGCTGATCCTCTCCGAAGATTTCATCCTTTCTGAAGATAACACACACTTAAAAAGGAAGGAATAACAAGATGGGAAAGGAACGTTCAGCACCGACTTCTCCAAAACATTGTGGTGGCCATAATCCATATGGAAGTTCAAACATTCCAACCCTAAAAATCTCGTATCTAAGGTGGAGGAGAACATTTCACAGGGTGGAAGGAGCAGGTTTCAACCATCTACAAACAACAAATGACACCAACGTCCTGCCTAAGACCAGTTTGACCTTCCCTGGTCCCCCTGGCTCTGGATGAGGCTGAGTCCCCCAGGGGTGAGGAGGTGCCTTGGGGAGCAGCTCCTGGGTGTGGGTGACCTTCTCCAGAGCTGTGGAACTTCACTGCTCATGCAGAGCCAGCTCTGGGAGCACGGGGTGACACTGGCCCTGACACAGCTCCACCACTGCCACTGATGCCTTAAGTTTAAATTTCCTGTATTTCAGACTCTGTGCTGCCCAGGGGTGCAGCTCTGAGCTCACAGTCAGTGTCACTCAGCTCTGCACAGAGCAGGGACACAAAACAAATCCTTTTCCTGCTGCACGCCAAGGACAACTTTCAGGCCCAAAAGCACAAACAAGGGTGGGCTGGAGGGAGGACCAAGAAGGATGGGACCTCACAACCTGCAGCTGTAATTGGACAATTAAATAGAATATGCAAATGGACCAAAATTTATAAAAGTGTGAGGCCTTGTGACTGGGTGTCCATTTTGTGACAATTTTGGGTCCACCTTGGGTGTAGCCGTGGCCAGGCTCTTGTCCTGCCCAAGGTGTACCTTAAAGGCCTTTTAATAAATATCTACTTTATTCTCCAGCTCTGCCCATTCTCTGTTTCAGGTCAGCCTTCCCAAGGCATCATGACAGCTCCATCCCTGTCCCTGTCCCTGACCCATCCCTGTCCCATCCCTGTCCCAGCCCTATCCCTGTCCCATCCCTGTCCCTGCTCCATCCCTGTCCCTGTCCCATCCCTGTCCCTGTCCCAACCCTGTCCCAGCCCCATCCCTGTCCCTGCTCCATCCCTGCTGGCTGAGGGTTGTTTTCTCCTCTCCAAGGCCCTCACTCTGCTGCAGTGCCCTACTTTCCTCTTCTGCTTGGCTGAAGTTTAAGTAAAAAAATCCCACCCAGCCAAAACCCCCAAGTGCCTCAACAACAAACCCACGAACAAAGAAGCAAGTGACTACTTTTTAACACGGGATTGAATGTCCTTAAGCAGTTCTGGAAAATAAATAAGACTCAAATCCTGTAATTCATTCTTCTATATCTGAGGCAATACAATGTGCATTTTTTGTAGGTTGGCTTTTTGCTTCCAATAGCTCTGTAATAGTTTTATCCAAAAGATGAACTGAAAATGATTTTTCATTTTTTCCTTGGTTTTTTTTGGTTTTTTTGTTGGTTTTTTTTGGCATAAGGTACTTTTCTCTCTTGGAAACAAAGATTTAAAGAACAGAGATTTTGTTTTAAGATCTACAGCAAATAGGCCTTAGGTTTGATTATTTACATTTGAATATTAGGAGACTTAAAATAATCTGCCTGTGAAAGACAAATAAATTAAATCTTCACAACTGAGAGAACAGAGTTTTAATCGTGTTTTCTGAGAGAAAAAGGATAAACTCTAAAATGTAGGTTATTACTGCTCTCTGAAATATCATTGCAGTTAGTTGCAGAGTGAGAAGATAGAATGATCTGAAAACTGTTTGAGCATTTGAAGAAAAAGTTAAAAATATTCAAAGTACCAGAGAAAACTGAAGGTTTATAACAAACACAGCACGCTCTGGGGAAGAAAGGATGATATAATTGTTGGGATGAGTCCCATAATTACAGGACATGGCCATAACAGGAAACAGAGGGAGTAAAAGCAGGTTGAACACAGATTATTTGGATTATACTGGTTTAATACACACATATATACTGGTTTTATACAAAGTCCTAAACTAGTAAGAAACTGTAGACCAAAAAACAGTTCATCCTTTGAATTCAAAATTCAATCCTGACTATCTAAGCAGCTGGTTTAACTCAGTGGTTATGGATATTGCTCTGCCATGGGTCTAATTCCCACATCCCACACGGACAACTTCACCAGTTTTTAGTGGCTTTGCATCAGCACAGGACTAAAATCCACCCACAGAACAAGGCAGTGGGAACGGTTCCAATCACAGGACATCTGGATCATCTCTGCATAACAACATTTCCCACTGCCTTAGTGCTGACCAGCTCCACAGAGGAGCTTTTGGGAATGTCAGTGCTCCAGGATTCACTCCTGCTCTCCACCCTCACTCCTGTGCTTCGTCAGCCTGGTGAGGGTTTGATGGGAGCTCTTATTGCAGCACCAGAGAACCCAATTATGCAAAATGAAGCTGTTGATAACTGGGCCATTCCTCCACAGGAAGCCTCAATTTTATAGACTGGAAATGGAGATGTAAGAATGGTAAAATCTTATTTACAGGGCAGAGCCCTCCCTGGGCAGTTAGAGCAGCACAGGCTTCCAAGAGAGTAGCTGCAAAATGATTATACCAAGAGTTTTCCAAGGATTTATTAATTATTTCAAACAGGGAGTCCAATATTCTGTCAAATTAACTTTTTGCTGTTGCATTGGGATGTCTTAAAGCTCGACCATCCCTGGCTTTGCTTTAAAAATCATTTTTTCTCCTGAAATAACTGACAAAACTATTTGTGGATAGAGCAGTCTGAGATAGCCAAGATTTCAGTGCACTCAAGAGTTCAAAATTATTTATCTTCTATCCCAGCCTACTTAACAAAACCTCCCTGAGTTTGTTAATAAGGAAAGATTCCAGGACAAAGTATCCAAAAATCCAAACACTTGTAATACCCTCAGTCACGACCAGAAAAGGAGATGCAAAAACTTGACAAATCCTTCCTCAGAGGGATCCATCATGTTCCAGGAGAAACAATACCCAGTGATCAGAAAAGTTGTTTGACATTATTCCATGAAGAAAAGGACGTTTGTAAAGGGATTCATGGGAATTAGAACCAAAATCTGAAGAACAAATAGGATTTGATGACGAAACTCCCACACAGAAGTCACAAAATGCTCCCCCAGTTTAAATCTGTTAGAATGCATTATATAAGGACATATAAAATCAGCTATAATCTGTATAAATACTGTGCCTGCAGCTTTGTCCATGGAGTAGGGACACGAAGAATTACATCTCTTCCTAGGGAAGTTCCCCAGCCAGGAATTCGCCTCCAAAACCGAAGACAAAATACATGATAGGAGTACAGAAAGCAAGAAAATCAAGGCCAGAAGGATAATGGAGTACTCAGAGAGCATCAGCACTCTGGCTCCTCTTTAACATGTAAATATTGTAGCAAAAACAGATTTTAAGAGTTGTGGGAGAAGTGAAAAAAGTAGATTTGCACATGAGCAAAGAAGACGGATTTCATGACTGAGTGTTTCATAGCTGCACATGGGAGCTGTTGTGCCAGTGTGATCCTGGCAGGAGTCGGACCTGGAAGAATAAATGACAAAAAATAAGATTTCAGAGATGTATAAGCTGTTAATAGCACTAGAAACAAATCAACCTATAGCTGAAACAATTTAAAATAGAAAACCTGGCTGAGAAATTCATAGGACTGGATTCTATGCTCCATAAAATGGGCTGGGAAAGGCATTATCAGCTGGTTTTTCAGCGGGTAAGATAGCCCTTATCACAAAAGATGTGATATGGACAAGGCTTGTGTGCGGAAGCAGATATCAGAAACCTACCATGGAAACAGCCAGTGAGGCCTGAATATCAGAAAAGTTTTGATTAATGTCTCTTTTTTACTGTTCTTCTACCTTTGCATTCAATTTCTGAATTAAAACATTTTGATTTGTGCCACTCAGTGGGGCAGACTCTGCGCTGAACTTCACCTTGCAGGAAATCTCCGCGACCCGAATGTGTCCCAACATCCTTTTAATGCATTTCCACTTTCCCTGGAAACACCAGGAATTGTTCCATTGATTCTGAGAGCGCCCGGATCAGCCCCGTGGGACTGGGAGATAAATGTGTTCCACAAACCAGAGTGAATCCTTAAAAAGAGGCTGCAGGAAGATGAATTTTTTTTTTCCATCACCTTTGCAGCCATTGTTTCCACAGCGCCAGTAAAGGATGGGAAGGAGAAGGGATTACGACTCCAGACAATCTAGCCCTAAAAAAAAAATCTTAAAAAAAAAGAAATTGCTGCACTTTTCTTAATGGCATGGATGTTTCTTCTACTCAAGGAGGTGTGGAAAGATCAGGGTTGTGGTTGTTCCATCCCTGCAAGTGTCCAAGGCCAGGCTGGAGCAACCTGGTCTATGGAAAGTGTCCCTGACCCTGGCAGAGCAGGAACAGGATAGGTTTTCATGTCCCTTCCAACCCAAACCAATCTGAAATTCTATTTTTTTAAGGCTTTTTCACCAAGGATTTGCTGCTGCTCCAATCAGGCAACACAAGGTGACTCAGAGCTATCAGGTCACAGAGAAGGAGGCAGAGCACAAATTGCAAGTGCTTATTTCAAATTAGTTCTGGTCAATAGAAGGAGTTAAAAATTTACCCAAGACAATTGTAAGATAATTTCAAATAATGGGGGTATCTGAGAAAACTGGTCTCTGCTGGTGGATGTTCTCTGAAATCACATTGATCCAATGACTTATGAATTATTTATTCAGCTGTGCCCTTAACCTGAAAAGTGAGAATTATTGATTTTGTTTCATATATCATATCATGGAATCCAAATAGAGGGGAAAAAATACCATGAGAAAATAGCAGGAAAACAGCCTCTCAGCCTGTGTTTATCTGTCCTGTAACAGAGAAAGTGGAGAGTTTGCAACAGCAAATTTAGGGAGTGATTCTGCCTTCAGTGGCATCTGCAATACAACATGAAGAGGATTTTTCTTAAGACTTCAAATAGCAGAAAAATACTTTTTGATTTAGATTGAAAATAGAAATATTTGACTCTGATTTCAAACAAAACTGCTGTTTTTAAACTTAAACTTCAACATCCAAGGAGAGCAATGAAGTGTTTTTGTCACTGAATTAACAGGCCCAACAGATCTGGGGAAGAGCACTCAAACTTTAAAGAGAATTTTCTAGAAAGAGCTGCAAATGTTTGGGGTTTTTTAGCACTGAGAACAGACAACAGTAGAAAAGGAAGGGAAGAAACAACAATAAGTTACAGTCAAAACTAGTAATAAATATTAATTCTGTCTCATTAATACATAATTACAAAGAAAAGACCATGGAGTGGTGGACACCACCTTTGTGAGGAGGCACAGAATGAGCATTAAGCCCTTGGAATAAAACAGCCAGAGATTTCCCATGGGCTTCCTGCTCCATGAATCCTTCCCTGTTCATCCCCATCCAGCTTTTCCATCTCTTCCTTGGACTCGGTGACAACAGGAAGCTCACGAGGCTCTAAAGTTGTGTCATTAAAAAAATGGATTAAAAGGACAAAACTCAGCATCACTGTGCCCTGAACACCTCCAGACCACAACAGTTTCCAAAATAATTCTGGCTTAGAAACTGCATTCCCACGTCCCTAAATACTCACTACTCACTTTTAGTTCTGTGACTTCTTTTGACTCCAATGAGAATCACAAAAGCTGTGAGAAACGCTTGGACTTTTTATTTTTCATGGCTTCACACAGCAAAATTTGGGAATCACCACTCCAAAAGTGTTCCCATCTCCAGCTGTTGGAAAATAGAGGAAAAAGATATTAAGGAAAAGCATTATTCAATGTTTTGGAGGGTATTTTGTCAAATATTTTCATTGTGTTGTAAATTAATAGCTTTATTAATTCAAATAAAGTCTCAAAGTCCGGAGGGGAGGAGTCAGCTTTGAGGACACCTTGCCAAAATTTGCTTAATTCCTCTTAAATTTAGTGTTTATTAAAAGTATAGTTCATAACCTACAATATAATACAGGGCTTAAAAATAAGCCATTTGTGGGTGTGTGGGGATGTCACATCTATGGAATAGAACATTTCTTCTTACAGGGAATTTCTGTGAATGATGGGAGAAGAATTGAGAATTTTATTCTCTCTCTGGAGTAAGATCCATCCTGCAAGGGCCAAAAAAAAAAAAAAAAAAAAAAACACACAAAAAAAATAGAAAAAATCAATATATATGTTTCTTCTTTCAAATCACAGTTGGCAAATTAGATCCACATTTCTTTGGGAGAAATTGCTTCAGCACAAATAATTTCTATCGAATGAGATTTCAAGTATCTTGTGTTTCCAGGGTTTTCATGGCTGCTCATGTAATACAGTTACTCTATAGGAAGAGTTATCCTCTGTCCTGGATTTGTTGACATAATCTTAGCATCATATTTCACATTTTGGGAGATATTTTGGCTGCATGTGCTTAGCTGCTGCACTTTGGGGACTTGTGAAGTTGGATTTGCTATGGAAACACCACTGACTGATGGCCAAATTTTCCAAAGAGAGGCACAAAGATAATTCGATTTTCCACAGCTGATGGACAGCAGGACAGGGGGAATTTTAACTGATCTCACTGTGGATGCAGACAGATCAGGAAACTACTGGAAAAACGCAGATTATTTCACCTGTAGAGTGAAAATTGCCTCACAGAGAACATTTGGTGCTGCCCTACTTGCCAGGGACACTTGGGAGGTGTCACGGTGACAGAGAAGGGAGGCAGCACAAAAGAGCAGCCAAAGCCCCACTGAGGTCACTGACAATGGGCTCAGGCAGGAGGGGATGAATAATTTAATACCAGGTATTATCTGGAATGTATTGTCCTGTGCGTGTGACATCATTTTCAGCAGGACTGGGAGCACACAGCAGTTCATGGGGTTAGATCTCAAACTCGCTTCTTTTTTCTTCTGTCAGGTGGGCAAGAAGGCACCACCCAGGAGAATCAGACTTCAAAATGCTTTTGGTCATTGATAAAATTTGATAATTGATTTTTGAGACCCTCCCCACCATGTGCAGAGCTGCCTCCAAGCTCAGGGATCCAGCACAGGGAGGAGCTGGACCTGCTGGGGAGAGCCCAGAACAGGCACAGAAATTTCAAATTTTAATATTTTACCATTTATTTTCTTTCTGTGAAGAAATGAAATTTCACAGAATTGCGAATTAATGGAATTTTGTCTGCAAAAAGACAGCAGGATTTGATTTTTTTTTTTCCCTCCAGGTAGTCAGAAATATAAAAGAAAGCCTTTTTCTCCTAAAAGAGGAATTATCACTAAGTAGAAATAAACACATTTTACAATTTGTGATGCACCAGCGTTTAAACTTGTGAATCAAAACACTGCTGTGTGGAGCTGTGCCTTCCTTCACCTCCTTTTAAATCTCTTTGTCTCACCAGCACAAATTCCTTTCTTTTCTCTTTCACAGGTGGAACAGGGGCTGATAGCAAAAATTTAATCTATTCAACAGCAGCAGAATTTGTCAAAGCTTGATCTATGGCTCACTTTGCCTCTAAAAAACAGCTTTTCATAGAAAGTTGATGTGTTTTTTTCACTACTGAGGCAGCTCTCTATTTAATATCAGCGTTCCAACATGTGCTATTGATCCATGTATTGGAACAATTCTTACAGTTCAGGCTGGCCTGTGGATTTATTAAACATTTACTGGCATTTTCTCCAAGGTCAAGGCCATGCACGTGCATGGATAAAGCAAATGAAACATAAGGGGCATGTTCTGTATGGTTCTATATTATTTAAAACTGAGAAAAACCACAAACAAAATAGATTTAGAGAGCAAATGGATTCATTTAAACCACATTTCATTTGGGATGTGTTTATGCAATGAATCTGAACTTAAATTCGGAGGAAAGGTTTGAAGACCAAATAAATCTGAAATATGTTATTGACTTCAGCCTGGCTCCTCTGGATCCACCTGCCCTGCTGGGAGGAGAATCTCCCCAGCTGAAGACAATTCCACACCCAGGGGAAGGGTGTGGAATTTAAGGGTCTCAGGAAGATTTAAGGGTCTCAGTTTTGAACAAACTGACACCAAATATGACAGGAGCTCCTGGAACCAAAACTCCTCCCTGAAGGACAGAGAATCACAAAATCACAGAAGGTTTGGGCTGGTGAGGACTTCAGAATCATCCAATTCCACCTTCTATCATGGACAGGCACAATTTCCACTGTCCCAGGCTGCTCCAACCTGGCCTTGAACACTTCCAGGGATCCAGGGGCAGCCACAGCTTCTCTGGGAATCCCATCCCAACCCCTCCCCACCCTCACAAGGAGGAATTCCTTCCCAATATCCCATCTAAACCTCTCCTCCTACATCTTAAGGCCATTCTCCCTTGTCCAATCACCCTTTGGAGCACCTCCTCTGTCCTCTCCTGTGAGCACTGGATGTTCCTGGGCTCATTTCTGGTGATCTCATTCCCTGCTGATCATTCCAGTCCTTTCCTGGGCTGTGCAGTCAGTCCATAAATCTGGTCTGGTTTTATTGACAGGACCTGCAAAGCAGGAGGACAGAGATTGTTTAAAGCCACCTTCCACCCACCCCATCCTGAATATGGAATGATTTTTATAGGGGGGGGGGAAAGAAAAAGTCCTCAGGATTTCACAGAGCGGCCTGGCAGCGGTTTCTTGTTCTTGTAAACAATTTTTGAGGCGTGTGAAGAGCTGCAAATGGCTCTGCTGTGAATCGATGCCTCTCAGGTATAAAAGGATGTATTGTCACAGGATAATATCTCTGCTTTTCCCCTGTTTTTTCTTTTCAATGCTGTCAAAACAAATGCTCGGCTCGAAAATAATTCCCGCAATATTTTGGATTCCCACTTGCACGACGAAGACGAGCGAGTCAAAATGAGAGGGATTTGTCATGGCAGAACCAACTCCAGAGCTAAACACGAGCCACATCCATCCCAGAGCTCTGTGTGCTGGGGAATTGACGCTGTTTTACACCACCACGACACAGACTCTGAGATTCAGAAGGCTGAAAATGACTCCTTGATTTTTGGGATGTGTCTCCCTTTTATACTATTTTACACAGAGCAATCTGATTGGTGACACAAAGGCAAAACCTCTTCACTCACATTGGTCAGAGCAGAGGGACATCAAGAAGAAGTCCCTCCTAGGAAAAGGAATGAATAACAAAGGTACAGTTACAAAAACATTTCTCCTGTTTACAGAAAACTCCCTGGGAAAAGAATTTCAGAAAACCAAAACACCTCGGGCACGAAACCAGGGCTACAGGGAATCAGCTCCTGAGCAGGGGCCAGAATTTTTGCCCACGTGGGGAAGTTCCAGGTGCCACATTGGATGTAAACATTCAGATTGGACACGATGATGGAATCCCTGCTAATGAGAAAAAATTTTTTGACGTTTACAGAACTTGAGAGGGATCAATATCCCAAAGCTTTGTTAAAGGATTGCATTTCCTGTAATGATTCAATTTCCCAGGCAGCCTTGAGCCCGTTGTCCCTTTGGCGTGGCTCTTCCAGAGGGAATTTACAGGCTCTGCTTCTTCCACTGCCTTTTTTCCCCCCAAGATTTATCCTTAATTTGGGTCTATCAGTTTTCCCTGTAACTCCTTCCAAGGGGGAGCAGACTATTTCAAAAGCAAAGAGTTCAGTCTGCTGCATTAAATGACATTTCCCATAAGGAAAGTTGATGGCCTTTCGTGATTAATCCTTTCATGATTAATAAATTAATTGGGAAAGCAAACAAAAAAAAAAAGCCAAGGAAAATGGATGCCCGTCTTAGAGTTTAGGAGATTTAACCACGAGGGGTAACAAGGAATCAAAGCAGAAACCATAAAAATGTAGAAAAATAGGAATTATATTGCTGTAAGAAGTCTAAGATATTAAAATATTTCTTAAATTCTCCTTTAGCAATTTAAAGAAAATGCTTAACCAAATTCATCTGCACAGGGTCATTTTTTAAAATGCTTTCAAAATGTTATTAAACCAGACAAACCCGGGCACAAAAGAACGCCTGTAATTTTAGCAGATGATTACCAACTGCACTAATTAAGTAGCTTTAATTGACTCAATCCAAGTCAAGAGACAATTCATGTGCCTATTGCTGCAAGACTCAGCAATCATCATTTCCACAAAGTAACTTTTAAGTGAGTTATCCTGCAGCTTTTATTGCTGCCAGTCCATGATTTACAGATCCCCAGGGCCATGGATCACTGCTGAGGCACTGGAGGTAACCAGGAAAAGTTTGGTCACTGTTCCTACACCTTCCCTGGAAACTTTGGATGGTCCCAAGGTTGTGAAAGATAAAGAAAATAAATGGGAACAGAAGGAATATATTTTCTGCTTTATTACTTTATTAAGCTTTCTAAATTTTTGAGCACTTTTAAAATATCAAACCATCCCCTTCCCCTGAAGAATTCCTATTTTTCTGCCCTTCTTAATTAAAGAGATGGAATATTAAAAATTCATTTAAAGGCACAAAACCAAAACATTTTAACTTTTGCAACCGTTGCTTCTAAAAAAAGTAATTTCTATATCTTGAAACGTGACCTAATCTTACTACTGAAAGTGGGCAGCTAAAAATCATGGAATGGCTTGGGTTGGAAGGGATCATCCAGTGGCAATTCTTCCAACAATTCCTTCCTAATATCCCATCCATCCCTGCCTAAATTCCAACAATTCCTTCCCAATATCCCACCCATCCCTGCCCTCTGGCAGTGGGAAACCATTCCCACTTGTTTTCAAGAACAATAGAACGTCATCAAAAAAAATCAATCAACCAATGGCATCTCTTTACACCCAAATTTTGGATAGCTGAAGGCACAATTCTGGAAGAGGAAGCTTCAAGGTCTCTCATTTTCTGTTGTCTCATGATCTAGTGGAAGGTTTCCCGGGATATATCCCAGTTCTGCTGGATAGTGATGCCATTGGTGAATTGGTTTTTTGGTGAGGTTTTAGTGTTCATGGAGCGACACAGGACACGGGGAATGGCTTCCCACTGCCAGAGGGCAGAGTTGGATGGGATTTTGGGAAGGAATTTTTCCCTGGGAGGGTGGGGAGGGGCTGGAATAGAATTCCAAGAGAAGTCGTGGCTGCCCCTGGATCCCTGGCAGTGTCCAAGGCCAGGCTGGAAGAAGGAAAAAAATGAAGATTTTTGAGGTCTGAGCTCCACAAACTGCTCCTCCTTCTCCTGCTCCCCCAATATTCCTGCTACTGGGACCTCCACTCCTCAGAATATTCTTTGGATGAAATTTCAGGGCCAAGTGTGTCAACTTGCCAGAGGGCAGGGTTAGATGGGATCTTGGCACTGAGGGTGGGGAGGCCCTGGAATAGAATTCCCAGAGAAGCTGTGGCTGCCCCTGGATCCTTGGAAGTGTCCAAGGCCAGGTTGGACACTTGGAGCAGCCTGGGATGGTAGAAGGTGTCCCTACCCATGGCACGGGGTGCCACTGGGTGATCTTTAATGTCCCTCCCAACCCAAATCAGTCTGGGATTCTGGGACTGATCCCCACAACACCTTCATTTGCATTTGAAGCCTGACAAGAACAATTAGTCCCTCCACTTCCCGTGAAATCCCTTCAGGGATTTGCAGCCCGGTGTTTTATTGCTGTTCCTTCCCTCCAACCTGGATGCATTCAGCATTCCTGGCAGCCAGCAGCATAAACCTCTCACTCTTTTATTTGCACTCCCCAGCTCTCTTATTTATCTTTCTTTTCAGAAATTTCAGGCTCAGAAGTTTAACAGAGCATTTTAAAGTTCCCTTCCCAGGTCACCGTTGAAAGGACCATATTTTCTCATTTATAGCCAGTGTTTTACAAGGGATCAAAACCTCCAAATTGAGAAGATAAAGATCTTACCAAAAGATATATGAAAAGCTTTGTACTAAAGGAACAACTTTAAGGCTATTTTAACTCAAACAAATGAAAAACTAAAAGTGCAAATATGTAAAAGTAGCTCAGTTATTTCTGAATCTTTGAAGTTTTACTGTGATTACCTCTAGAAATTGTTTAAATGTATCTATTTATGGTTTATAGTCTCCTCTAAAAGACAGAAAAACTAAACTATTGCTATAATTTGTTCTCACTGTTTAAATGCTTTTCCTTTTCCTAAAGACATGCCAGGAAAACATTTATAGCCAAAGTTCTGTGGTGGGTTTAATTCATCCTCTTCTAAATAAATAAAATGAGGGGAATAAATTCATCTGACATCTACATGACCATCCCTGGAGAATGTTCTTCTGTTCAACCCCACAATGTTCTTTCTCCTCGACAACTTTTTCTGTAGGGGAAAACAAAAACATGAAATTAAACTCACCATTTTTTAACGTAAAGACCTGCATCCCTCTTGGTTTTTTCTTCAAATATGGTGTTAAATTTTATATGGGGCAAGACTGACAGTGCTGAGACCACGTTCTCCTTTTTATTTACTGGTTTTGGGCAGGGAAAGTCACAGTTTTAGTCAGCTGGGAGCTTGGCAGGACAGTCTCTGGTTTGAAAATCAAGACATAAATAAGTAAATAAATCACAGCACTGTCCAGATTTGCAATCCAGCTGTCAGGGGTGATGTTTTAGTACCACATCTGTGAAGTTTTACAACTTTTCCCTTTTTTTAACCTTATTTCTCCCTGTTGAGCCCAGGTGAGTGAGCACAGAGCAGCAGGTGATGCTTTTTTCAGCACGAGGAACTGCACAGAAAAGAGAAGAAAAAAAACCCTAAAACCACAGGGAACAAGTGCAACACAAAACTGAACCCAGGCAGAGCCAGCCAGGAAAAGCCACTGGAGCAACGAGATCGTGCAACAACTGCAAGGAGGAATGAAGAGGGATAAATAAATATATATAAACACCTCGACAGAGGTTTAGAGTTCTAATGAGAGCAGTCATTGAAAATCGATTTTACTCTCTATTGAAAATTGATTTTACTATTTTAATTGTTGAAAATTGATTTTTTTTTTTTTTTTTTGATTGTGAATTACAGCCATTTGTCCCCTTGCTGGTTTATGGAAGGAAATTATATTTGAGGAGAAGGGCAGTGACTTTGCTTGGAGGGGTGGGCTCTGGAGTGGGATGGGTTTGGGGATGGTGACAAACCCAAAAGTCTCAGGCTGCTGCAGAGTTTCCAATAGGCTGGAAAAGGCTCTGGGAGCTGCTGGATTCTGGCAGAGGTAAAAAATGTGGAATAACACATGTGGGAAGGGAAACCCAGCAAAGAGACAACACCTGTGGGAGAAAGCATCTCCCTGTGCCTGAAAAATCATGTTATATGGCCCCATCATGCAATTCCCAGCTCTTTCTACCAGATATTCTTGGAGAAATATTAAAAAACTGCCTCATGCCTGAAAAAAGATGATCTAAAATCAGAGAGAACTGACAGAAGCTCCCTCCCTTCATCCCCAGAGCCTCAGGCTGGGGTTTCAGCAACACATCCAACGCTGGCAGATGGCCCACACAACCACTCCCCACAAACACTTGCTCCCAGCCAGGAATAAAGATTTGCAGAGTTCCAAAGAAATCACAATTTCCCTTCCCTGAGCACACCCCAGAGCACCAGACGTGAGGATTGGACACACCTCCTTCACAGACAGCTGCCCAGGAGTCACCCTGGTTCAAGAGCACGAATAATATCAATAAATTGGGCAGCTCAGCATGAATAATATCAATAAATTGGGTTGCTCAGCACGGCCCCATGGCAGCTCACACACTGCTGGGGTCAATAACAAAGATTTCCTCTAATAGGGCTGGGATAGGGCAGGAGCACAGAGCCAGAGCAGAGGATTCACACCAGCAGAGCCCTTTGAGCAGCTCTAAAGTAACAAAATGCAGAATTGCTCTGTCTCCCCAAGTGAAGCAAAAAGGAAAGCAGAAATAATAACTCAGAGATGTGAAAAACACAGATTATTGTTATTTTTAGGGTTGGGCTTGACTCATTCCCTCAAAGCAGCACCAATTCTCTTCACCATCCACATGTCCACACACACCTGTACTCAGAAATCCACATTTATGAACTTTTTGGGTTCTGTCCCAAAATTATTCCCCCATAGCCTCTCCAATAAGCAGAGTGCATAAAGAAGAAAATAGGATTTTGCCAAGGCACAGCAATTCTGGCCCACTGCTCTTTGCTGTTTCTCAGCTGGATGTCACTTCAGATTACCAACCTCTGCCCAAAGTGCAACACAAACCCAACAGACCAATTTCTGTACTTTTTTTTCATAATTCTCCATGCACTGGATAAATAAGGCAGGTAATGTTCTAATATAGTTACGGTGACATAAATCAGAAAAAATTAATCTTTCTTCTTCACTAGCAATCAAATCCCATTCTGAGCTGCAAAAAAAGCCTTTAGGGTAAATACTTGAAGACTGAAGGATGAGTTAAGGGTGTAAAATTTGGCTTAAGTAATGAGTAAATAGGTGCATAAACTGCATACAAATGTTTGATGAATGAGCTGAAGTGGGGAAAAACGATGTAGGGTAATGTAAGGGAGCACAGCTTAAAGGGAAATATCTCCTTGACAGTGAGATATTAGATTGTGAAATTAGATTATAATATCGGATTGTCTCTCAAAGGAGGAAAGAAAAACATTATCATTTAGCTAACTTAAGATGTGGTTGGAGAAAATAACCCAAAAGTTCAGGCATGTAGCAAATATCCCAGGATTTGAGGGGACAATCTGGAAAATAACTGGTGGCAGAGTCCTGTCTCTGGTTTCACAGTTTTCCTGCCATGGGCACCAAGGGGATGATACACCTACATTTAAAGTATATAATTTATGCAATGATCTATATATTCAAATTGTAAAAACAACTCTGTGCAGAGGAGAGGCTCCTCAAGCCAAGCTTATTGAGATTCCAAGTACATCAGGCCTCCCTCTCCTCACAGGAACAAGAATATTTCGAGGCCAATTTGCATTTCATAGCCAGGGGCATCATTTGCAGGTGACTGAACAATCAATTAAAACAGCTCGAGTAGGTTTTTCTGTACAGATTTTTTAATTTTTTTTTCCTAGAACCAGGTCATTGCTGCTCATTCACATGGTTTGGGGCATTTTAGACATTAATAACACAGAGTTCTCCTCAAGATTCCTGGTGCTGACGTATGGATTTACATTTTATTTTCCCCAAGCCCCATGGCTTTTATTTTCCCCTCTTCCATCCCCCATGGACATTGATCAGCCTCAGCAGGGTTACGGATCTGTGCTGCTGCAACTGCTCTTAACTTCACTAATTAAAATTTATAAACTCAGTGCAGACCAGAAAGCCATCACAAAAGAGCACCAGTGGTGACTCCATAGCCTTGACTTTGGATAAAATAAAAACCAAGGGTTTGAGGGTGGGGAAAAAGGTGGAGTGGTCTTCCCAGAGAGGGCAGGGATTTCCCAGTCCTGGAAATATTCAAGGCCAGGATGGACAGGGTTTGGAGCATCCCTGCCCATGGAGGGAGTGGAATGGGACTGGATTTAATATTCTCTTCCAACCCAAACCACTCCAGGATTCTGAGGCAGTGAACAGAATGGATTTGGAAGTCTAAATGGATTTTGGGATAACCCTGTTTACCTTGCACTGGTTCAAGAGCAATCAGCTCTTTGTCCACATGCCTTGTGTAAAATTTTTTACAGTTTCTCTTCAGTTTTGGGTTTTGATCAAGTCCAGCCTCATTCCAGGAACATTGTCAGCCTTCAGAATTTTGTAATGCAGAGACATTCTGCTTTATTGATTTGAATTTAATAATTAAAGCACTGTCCTTGCATTTACAAAATATAAACATTTAAAGCCTCATTATTTAATGATGCCATCTATAGCTCTGGTGAAGCAATCAAGGCAATAGTTGGCCACTCAGATATGGAAGGACATGTCAAAAACTACTCCTTTTACAGTTCATGAGGGAAAAAAATCTGGAACCGAGAACATTTTTGCAAATCAAACATCTCAGTTAAAAATGTCACTCCGTATCAACTGATACATTTTATTCTGGAACTGACAAGTTTAAGTAAGATTTGTATGTCTGTTGAGTCATGTTTGAAACCCAAATCAATTTGGAAGCAGCAAAAAATTCAATTGCTGTCCTTTGCAGAATGTCAGAGTATCACCCTTCTGCAACCGAGCTGCCAAAAAAAATAAGGGAGAAAAGGTAAAGAAATGGAAATTGCGAATGGTCCATGGATTTTTTTTTTTACATGACAGGATAAGTGAGAATGGCTTCAAACCAAAAGAGAGCAGGGTTAGATGGGATAGAAAGAAAGAAGAAATTGTTCCCTGTGAGGGTGGGGAGGGACTGGCACAAGGTGCCCATCCCTGGAAGTGTCCAAGGCCAGGTACAGGGACAGGGCTTGGAGCACCCTGGAGAGTGGGAGCTGTCCCTGCCCATGGCAGGGGGTGGTTATTTATCCTGATCATGGGGGGGTTTTCTGATTAAAATGTATAATTCATGATTTTAAAAATGTCTACAGCTTCTACGTTTGTGTCCTCACAAGAGCCTCATGAACTTCAACTGAGCACACAAGTCTAGGAGGAAAACAGGGCATGAAAAACAGGGGGGAAAAAGCCATAGAACTACTTAAAATTTGAGTAAATCTAAATGAGGGCTAAAGACCTGAATGCATTTCACAATCTCTGTTCACCAGAATATGAACGAGTTCATCAGAAACATGAAACCATTTAAAAGAAACCCTGGCAGGAGGTTGGAAAGAGACCTTTAATATCCCTTCCAACCCAAACCACTCCACTGTCGTTGTAGGACACAAAAGAAAGATGAGAGACCCCAAATATTTCAGAAGGCAAAGAGCATATCAAAAAAGGCTTTATTGTCTAATTCTTATTACCTTTTATAAGGTGTTCCCATACAGACTTAACATGGTTGGTGAATAGGAACAACACCTCTCTGATCCCATGGGTGAAACCAGAGAAACAGCAAAACACGATCTGGAGAAAGATTGTTTTGGGAAAGGAGAGTTGTTTGCCAAGATTGTTTTGAGAAGAAACTTCCTTGAGGAATTTTTCCTTGGGAAAAAGTTAGCAGCTGCCAGCAGGCTGAAATCTCTCAGACCCAGAAATATCAGGCCCACGCTCCACGATCCCATGATTTGAATTTTCAAACAAAAAAAAGGGACTATTTGGCATGTTTCTCCAGATTCATTGTGTTACTTCTTAAGGTTCCAAGTGCTGCCCTGTGTGTCATGGAGTCCCCTCAGGTGCCCAGCTCAAAGCAAACCTCACCTCTCCACATTTTCTGTGCTCAAAGCGCCGTGTGGAGCCCCACAAAAGCGAGAACTTTGCAGTTTACAGAGCAGTGCTCTGAGGTGTCCCAGGCAGCTCCACCTCAGCCTGGAGGAGGGAGGAAGGAGGAAACCTTCAGAGGTGAAGTCGCTATAATTAATTTTCCGTGTGTGCACTTTACCCACGCAGTCAATTTGTCATCGAAGGGGATAATTTACTCTCCTCTCCACAACTTCTGTTTCAGAGTGTGTTGCCCTCAGTATTCTTGATTTCGAGTGTTTGAAACCTCGCAGTGCAGATTCTCACATAGCTTCAAGAAAACAATGTATATATTTTTAGAATTTATCTATTGTGTTTACATATTTCTCCTCTGGGAGGAGAAATACGATTGATGGTGATGTTCACCATCCAGGCCAGAGAGGTGGCGATCTGTGTAGCCAATCTCTTGCCTGTTGTACAAATGTATATAAGAATGGAGTCAGATAATTAAAATAGAGGAGCTTTTCCTGACTGACCTGCTGTGCCTGCCTCGTCCTTTGTGTGTCCAAAACAGGGACAAGAGCGGGCAATCCTGAGGAAAAGGCAGAAAAATCAGCGCCGCTGCAAACCCTCCCCTCACTCCCCTTCCTCCCAGCTGGGCTCGAACAGAACTTCCCATCAAAGCCAGGAGAAAACTACACACAGTTTGAAACCTCCATCCGACCTCTTGTTTCCAAAGGGTTGTGGCTTAAACCTCTGGGTCCTTCCAGCTCCCTTTGTTCCCCTCAGAAGTTCCCTTTCAGGAGGCCTCCGTGGCTCCGGCCGCGCCCTCACGGCAGCTCCCTCCTGCTCCGCAGGGACACCGGCACCTCCCTGGCCTTCCCTTCAAACAAAAAAAAATAAAAAATAAAAAAAAGAAACCACACAAAGGGGAAAGGATGAAACCAACTTGAGCAAGGGAAACCCTCGGAGAGGGTGGTGAGCATCACGGAGCTCCGGCAAATCTCCCGGAACTCAAAGCATTTTTAACCCTCTCCCTGCAGGGGAGGTTTAGTCCTTGGAATAGATTTCATATCCTCAGGTGGATAAGCCCAGGTAAAACCGAGCTGGAGCAAAGAGAAAAGCAGCCAAAATCCCACATCAGGGTTTTTTAAAGGGCGGCTTTGCAAGGTTTGGGTATCTAAATAAGGAGGGAACTGACCTTGAAAAGGAAGGTTTGCTACAAGTGCTGCTGGAAAAAAAAAAATCAGGAGGAGCATCTTCATATCTATTTGGCTTTATTGCATCAGCCAGATGACAAATTTTCAAGCTGTTCTGTAAAAGCCAAAACTTGGGGGAAAAAAGGCAAAATTTAAGTGCCAACTACAGTATTAAAAGTGAGGTGATTTTTAGCATGGAAGCATCTGAGAAAATACAGGGAAAATAAAAGTGTTATGAATAAAACTTTTAGCAATAACCTTTAAGCATAATAAGAGGGTTAGTGAGTCATTGTGGGGATACAGACATTGGAGTGTCTTCTAAAATCAATCCATTTTAAGAGCACAGGTTTCTGGAGATGTTCAGAAATCACATTTTGCATCTTACTCCTCGATAATGTTCAAATCTGAGCGTAATAACCCAGCTCCCAGTGCTGTTTTCTCCCTGCTGCTGCCTTTCCATTTTACAGCCCCAGTTAAGCACCGTTCCTTGGAGCCAAATGGAGCTTGATGCCTCCTCTGCAGAGATTATTGTCACAGCAATAATCCACATTTTTCATTTGCAACATCAGCCCATTGTTGATGAGGGAATATAACCAAAAAAAATTAGCGTGTGTGAAGGGGCATTTTAGTTTTCTGTCTATTTGTTTGCTTTTAATTTCTCAGACGTTTGTCAGGAGGGAAGATTGCTGAGGGGGAACAGGGTTTTTCTGTAGTGTAGGGGGTTTTGAATGGGGTTAGTTTGAGTTCTGCAATTTTGACCCCATCCTTTGAATCATCACAGCCATAATTTGATGTCCAGAGTCACTCTGCTTTATTTTTACCTCATATGGCTTGAATTGGAGGTACTACCAAGTTTGGGTCGAATGCTGCCAGAAGAACAAACATTGGCACCATGAGGAGCCCCAGGAAGGGTGAAAGGTCCTTTTAAACCAACAGAACTCTTGTTCTGAGCTAATATCAGGACTTAAAACCAAATCTTGTCCTTTTAGGGCTTTTATTGAGAAGTAAGAGACCATTCAGAGAGAAAACGAGCCCAAGATCAACCAAATAAATTTATCAGGGAAGAGAAGTTATTGAGGTTGTGGAGCGTGTAAACACTCGGTGAAAGTTTTCCAATCTCCTTGAACGCTGACCTTGGAAATTCCACGGCACCATCTGCTCCTGGAATCTGCATAATCTCGGGATCAGGGAATATGAATTTCCTAAGGGCTGGATTCTTGGGGGGAAGCAGAGCCAGGGAAGCATGACCAACAATTTCCCAGCCTGGAAATCTCTGGAGTTATCAGCACAGATAGCAAAGGGAGGCTTTATGATGTGTAGGGCAGAGCTGATTACAAAATTCACTTTAAATGGATGCTAAAACAGGGAGAGACGGAGCTTGGCTGACACTCAAAATTTAAATAGAGCATAAAAAGCTGTTACTTTATTATTTCACGAGGAACTAAAGGAAAGTAATCAAGAATACTTGTATACAACTTATTGTAGTAAAAAAAAAAAAGAGAGGGACTGTAATTCAGATTTTGGAATCCAGCAGCTTTATGAACTAAAGCAGCAATAAATCCAAAAATAACAAAATGAAATAGAATTTAGGAAGCTATTTAAGGACAATTTGAATTAAACAGTGTATTAGTGAGCATTTGAGTGAATCTATGTATTTTTATATCACTCCAGCTCTTGGTTGGGTATAAACAGCAGGATAAAATAGGAAAGTTAAACTCCTGGAAATCACAATTACTGCATTTTATAACGGCAATTTATATTTACAGTGTTCACTGCTCAAAGCTGAAATTGTGGCAGCTCTGTCTCTTTCAAACCTGTTTACTACCAGACACATTTCCTGAAGGTTTACACTCAGTCTCCCATAAATACATCCCACATGGATGACTCCAAGGCTTCCACAGGACACAGACTTTTCTCCAGATTCAGGGGGATATTTTACATCCCTGCTTCTGGTTAAATTCAAAGCAGGAATGTTTTGTATACAAGTTATTGTCTGTGATTTCACAGAAGAGCAGAGAGGTGTAGAGTGGTTCAATAAAAGGTTCCTCCTGGAGGAATGTATGAGCTGTGTAATAGATGTAATTATAAATTCGTGCAATTAAAACATAGAAGGAAGTTATAGTAGATGATAGAATGTATATTTTCTATAACCCTGTGAGTATAAAAGTAACCTTAATTCCCGGACTGGGATGGGCGTTCACCAAATACTGAGACATGCTTTGTATACAAACTAACATCTCAATTTACACCAGAAAGGAGGGTGGCTTGCCAGGATGGAGCTCCTTGAGCTAATCAGATCTTGGGCACCCAGACCATCAACCCACCATCAACCCACCATCAACCCACCATCAACACATCGACACCCATTCCGAGGGTGGACCCTGCATTTGACGACATCATCATCCCAAAGGAGGATTCCTGGAAGGTCCTTTCAGACGTGGCCCAGCACCGGGAAATCTGTTCAGGGTTCATCATCAAGTGAAAGACTGGGCTTGAATTTGAAAAACACAATACCTCTGCTGCCGGGAGGCACAAAATACAGTATAAGAACTCAGATTCAAACCCCAGCAAATGGTGGAACAGTGCGAGATAGCAACCCTGCTGTCAGTCGGCTGTTTCACCCAACATTCAAATGTTGTTTCCCGTGGCTGTCCCAGATAGATTTAAAATGGAAAAATAAAATTTATTCTTTCTATCCGATTGGCTAGTTGATCATTTATAACAGCTGGGATCTCAGGGTTCCTGGACCTTTAATCCCCACAAAGAGGTGGATGGGAAAATTTCCATGGAATTGGGGTGTTGATCACACATTAGAGAGAGAGAGCAGGGTGAAGGAATGCAGGGAAGGACAAAGCAGAGGGAGAGGAAATTTCAGTGTGCTCTGAACACCCTGTCAGCAACACCAGCATTGTTAGTTCTCAAAAGAAACTGATCATAGAACTGTAAAATTAAACGAAATTAAAGTTGGAAAAGACCTCCAAGATCAAGTCCAACCTGGGACTGATCATCACCCTGCCCTGAAAAGTTACGACCTCTTGAACATTCCCAGAGATGGAAACTCCATCACTTCCCTGGGCAGCCTGTTCCAAAGCTCAACCACTCTTCCAGTGCAAAAAATCTTCCAAATATCCAGCCTGAACTTGCCCTGACACAATTCCCATTTCCCATTGTCCAGTGGCTGGTTTACTGGGAGAAGAGACTGAGCCCTTCCTCACCATGACCTCCTTTGAGGGAGATCATTGCAGAAGTTATATAGAAAATAATATTTTTTTTTTAATTAGTGAATAAACATTCATGATATTTACCTTAAGCATCAAGGTTTTCTCTTCCATGAGAATAAAAAGATTGATCAGAGCTGTTATTGAACTAAAATTGTAAAATGCCTTCAAGTAAAAGCTGTGTGTGCACCTGACCTCACGTCAGAGGTGACTCGGGCCAGGAATGGTTGATCAAAGGTACAAACTTTATAAAAACAGCACCTCAAAGCCAGGAGGGAAGCACCAGCACACTGTTCCACTGCCATATTTTAACTGGAAAGCTTTCCAGAGATAAACAGGCAGGAAGAGAGGGAGGGATTAGGTCGTCTTGCACCTCTGGCAGCCACTTCATTCAGCGGAGGGAAGGTGTGAGACATCAAAGCAAACTCTCCTCTGGTGGCGGTGGTGGCAGCCCTCACCTCGTTTGACATCTGTAATTAGTGTCTGGAGGTGCCGGGGAGTGAGCACTCTCAGCTGCAGCCTTTGTGAGAGACAACAAAGAGCCGCCGAGATGCTTCTATTTAGCCTTGATGTACTCCGGGTTTTCAAAGCAAACACAAGTGTTAAATACAGCGCTATGAATAGACTGGGGATAGGGGGAGGCCAAGCAGAGCTGAGGCTGGAGCCAAAGGACTGCAAGACAGGCTGAGGAATTTCTTTTGTGTTTTCTTTTTTTCTTTTTCTTTTCCTCTCCCTCTTTCAGTGCTTATTAACCTGTTCCTGCCTCCCGGAGCAGCCACGTCCCCACGATTCTGGTGGTTTCCCATATCCATCATCAGCCTGAGGCAGCTCTGCTCCATCCCAAAGGGGCTGGGATGAAGGCTCCAGGCTGGGTGTCGGAGTCCAGGGCATTCCTTTGGTTGCCCTGGATGGTCACAGACCTCGGCAGAGAGGTCTGGGACCCGAGAAAGAGGGTTTGAATCCTGGACAGGGGGGTCTGTCCAGGGGGGTTGCCTGGCACAGAGCCCAGGAAGACAGTCTTTGACTTTAGTCCATGAAAAAGGCTTCTAACATTGAGAGAAGAATTACAAGTCACAAAAGTGTGGAAACAGTAGTTTAGCACAGCACAGGGTGGAAAAATTTGTAGTTTTGGGATTTTTAGAATGGAGGTGAATGGGGAACAAGACAGAGATTTTAGGGTGCTGCCCTGGGTTCTTCTTGTTCTCCCTTGGCATCCATCTTCTGATGTGACGTGGGCACAAAGTAGTTTTAAGAAGATTGGATCAAAGTAGAAATGACCTTTTTAGTACAGGTGATAGGCATTGGCACAGAACTGTAAATAATAGACACATAATTATCTGTATAAGAAGGCAGTGACCTCCCATCACGGGGGGAGTCACGTGTGTCCGAGCTGCTGTGAACATCTTGGCTGGGCACAGAGGAATTTGTGAGATAAGAAATAATAAACATGTGAGAAACCTTGAGCAACAAGGCCTTGCAGACTCCACTTTTTTCACGCGACACGGCTCAGGGCTTTTAGAGGGCCAAGGACTTTTAACAACCTGAATCTCGGGTGAAAGAAAACCCAAAACCCGAGAGCTGGGGGCCTTTCCTACACCTCCCTTTCCCAGAAGGATCAATGCTGGTCCCTCCCAGCACGGTCAGGACCTCACTCTGTGGCTTTGACAGCTGCCAACCCCGTGAGTGACATTGAAAGGAGCAAGCAGGATTGCCCAAAACACTTCTCTGCTCCCGGCCTTTTACATCAGATCATGGGACTTGCTGAAACCGCAGTGACAGCAAATGTTTGTCACACACAACCAAAATTAAAAAAAAAAAAGAACCCTACAGAACCCACAGAGAAGCCAACAGTTGTCAGATGAATTTCTCTCCCATTCCTCAGCCAGACACTGTCTTAGAGCAATTCCGTGGCCACCAGGAGCATCAGCTCATGCTCTTTTCTCCAGCAAATTTATGTTTCATACCCAGAGTCGTCTTGTCTAAAGATTTAAAAGTAAGAATTTACATGAAGTTTCCTCAGTTTGTTATTTTCACAGAAAGATTCTTCCCTGTGAGTATTAAACTGCATCATTCTCTACTTTCGAGCACCAAGAAAATAGAAATGGGAGGAAGGGGGGGAAAAAATTAACTAAGGAGAACAAAAACTTAGGATGAGTAGCAGGAGAAACTTCTATTTCCTAACAGACAGATGCAATAAACTTTGAAATAACAAATTGGTCAAAACATCAGAAATAAACTAGAGAGAACAGCTCCTGCCCTGGCAGGAGATGAACTTATAGCAGAGTAGCTTTTATCCATCTCCAACTTTAGATTGCACCAAGAGATGGAGAAGAGGGTATGGATATCAAAGGAAATTGCTTTAGGGAATTCAGGCTCACTATTGGCTCTCTGTCCTCAGGGATGTGGTTATGAAACGAAAAACACCTCCTCGAGCTGCCATAATGGCAAAATGAAAGAGAAATTCCTATTTGGGAGATAATGTTTGTGAGAGGGGGGAGACAATAACAGAAGAAAGTCAGATTTTTCCCAGCTAGAAACGGCTCTGCTGTGACTGGGCCAGCAGGAACCTGGGAAAAGGAAGAAATCTTTGTTTAAGGATTAATTGCCAGCTTTCAGCAGCACTTCAGGGCTCCCATCAGTGGGAAGCCTGAAGAGAGAGATTTCTTAAAAAGTGCCTTTACCCTCATGATGTCCCAGTGACTTCAGAAAGGGAACTGAGGCTCCTTAAAAGAGGATGATCCTCTCTAAGTGCCACTGTATCCATTTATATCCATTTATCCATTCCTGTGGAAGGGTTGTCATTAGAATATAGGGGTATTTGTTTTATACAGAAAATCAAAACAAGGAGACTTCTAAGAGCTTACCTGGGGGAAAAAAAAGGAGCTTGTTTTTTTCTGGGGGGAAAAGCAGTGTTAAAGTGCATCCTGAAATATGCTGGTGTCTGGAGAAATGCAGGAAATTGCTGAGGAGATGTTCTGAGCATCTTTGGGGTGCTCTGTTTTCCCTCTCTGTCCCAGAGTTTGTTTGTACACCCTGGGGACAGATCTTAGTCAGGGATGACATGAGTTTTCCCAGATTTCCAATAAAGTCTCACAGCACCAACACCTTTGCAACAACATCCTTGCTGTGCCAGCATATTTTTCTATGTCTGTGCTCCTGGGGAAACAGATCCTGAAGTGGCAGAACAGCAGGAAACAACCTTTCCTGCAAAATGGAAAAACCAAGAAAAATATTGCTTTCCCTCCTAATCCCCCGATTTGAAGGAACAGGCCTCCCACAGAGGTGGTGCAGACAACAGGAGCTTCAAACGGAATTTCCCAAAGCCAGAAACCTCAAAGTTAAAGAACTCACCAGAGAGGAAATGTATTTCTAGCACTTTACAGATGGATCATTTCATTTAGAATATCCCCCTCTGAAACATTGCAGAGATTTCTCCTAAGGAGCGAAGTCACTTGGGCATCCAGGGAATTTCACATCAATAAAACAACTCATGCCTCTCCTGCAACTTTCATGACTGCAACCATCTCCTTTCCCCCTTCTTCTTTATTCCTTTCTGCTCCTCCAGCAACCTCAGCTCTGTCATTGCTTAAGGAAGAAGGAAAAAAAATGAAGATTTTGGAGGTCTGAGCTCCATAAACTTCTCCTCCTTCTCCTGCTCCCCCAATATTCCTGCTACTGGGACCTCCACTCCTCAGAATATTCTTTGGATGAAATCTAAGGATCAAGTGTGTCAACAAACAACTTTTGTGTGTCAACAACAGGGCAGGGTTAGATGGGATATTGGGATGGAATTCCTGGCTCTGAGGGTGGGGAGGCCCTGGAATAGAATTCCCAGAGAAGCTGTGGCTGCTCCTGGATCCCTGGGAGTGTCCCAGGCCAGGTTGGACAGGGCTTGGAGCAGCCTGGGATGGTAGAAGGTGTCCCTGCCCATGGGAAGGGTGGGGTTGATGGGATTTAAGGTCCTTCCCAACCCAAATCATTCCATGACCCTGCTGAGACCCTGTGGGTTGGGCTGGGATCAGTCTCTCACCTGATTCCATCTCATCACTTCCATGTAAGTCCCTCAATTCCCTTTCCACATACATTGGAGTGAAGGAGAGGATAAAAGGCTGATCTGTGATGCTGTTTTACACCACAACAACACAAAGACTCCGACTTCAGAAGGCTGAAAATGACTCCTCTGTTTTTGGGAAGTGTCTCCCCTTTTATACTATTCTACACAGACCAATCTGATTGGTGAAACAAAGGCAAAATCTCTTCACCCACATTGGTCAGACCAGAGGGACATCAAGAAGAAGTCCCTCCTAGGGAAAAATATGTGAACAAATTTGCCTTTACAAAAACATGTCTCTTGTTCACAGAAAATTCCTTGGGAAAGGAATTACAGAAAACCAAAACATCTCAGGCAGGAAGCAGGGCTACAGATGTGTGCTTTGGGGACTCCTGCCCAGAGCTGCTCCAGCACCACAAACCCATCCCACAGCCCCACCTGAGCAGGGTGTCCCCACAACCACAGCAGAGCTGCTGACAGCCCCGGCCTCCAGCTGATTTATTTGCCTTTAGACCTCCTTATGCAGATCCAGAATTGATTTTTAAGCTCAGCATTCAATACCTCCCAACACTAAATTTCCTGTTTTCCAAGCCCACAAGGATCAAATCTGCAGCTCGTATTCCAGGTGCTCATTCTGTGCCCCAGTTTGATGAGTTTTACACATCCCCAAATGGAAGCAGAGGCTGAAACTCAATGGCTTTTTCCATCCTGTTGCCTGTGAAGCTGAACTTTTCCATTAACATAATCCCAAATGGAAATCCCATATTTTAAGGTGATGTACATTCATATAAATAGGGAAATATTAAAAGCAAATTTGTTCCGCAGGTTAAAATCCTGCTTTTAGCAGCCAGAGGTAATCAGTTTGTCGTTCCACAAAAAGCCAATGTGCCTGGAATGAAGCAGCTATTCCATTTCTTGCTTTTCCCATATAAAAAAAACCCCATTCTGGGATCATGCATGAAGGCTCCTGGTACAAGTGATGGGATTCTTCCAAGCATTACACAGCATTTCAAGAAGTATTAAACTCTTACCCTCCCATCTTTAGTCCTTACGTGTTTCATCAAAACCCTGATTTAGAGTGAAGCACTGAACAACAGGGTTCTAACAAAAGGAAGTTTTCAAAAAATAGGTGGTGAAAAACCCAAAGGATGAGATATGAACCACAAAAATGGTGAAATATTGATTGCAGCTTAAAAAATGTGGAGCAATGAGGCAGTAATTTACAATTAAATACCACATTTAGCATGCTGGGTGTTCAGAATACAACTCAATAATATAATTCATTAATAAGTCAATAATATAATAACCAATATCCCAGGGAAATTAATGTTAATATTTAGCCTGTTTATTAATGGCTAAAAATGAAGCTGCTATAAATTTGCACCGGGGTAGTCAGTAATGATGCATTACTCTTATTATTTCCCATTTAAAAATTCATTTTTTTTGTGCATTGTACCTGAAGTTCCCAGAGGTACAGTTTTGTCCTCAAATGCATGGGTAGAAATTTCTGCCAAAATAAACCAAGCTAAAACAAATAACCAAGGAAAGCCACCAATCTTTGCTGTGTTCTGAATTCACACTCTGCACTGATTTGTTTTAGGAAGAAATTGTTTCCAGAGCTGTTCATCATTTCCATGTGAACCAATTATTCAAAATAATTCGCTTTCTGCTCCCACCTCCCAAAGCCTCACTGGGCCCAAACTGGGGATGAAATTCCCAAAAAGTCCTTTGGAAAGCATTTTATTAAAAGGTTTAAATTTCTGCTCCCGTTTTATACCCTCACAACTGTCAAAAAGAGGTTTTACCCACAGCTGGAATGTGTCCAGGGGTGTTTTACATCACGGAATGGGAATCATTAAGGTTGGAAAAGCCCTCTAAGATCATCAAGTGAACCAGAACTGCCAAGGCCACCACTAAGCCATGTCCCCAAGAGCCACATTTCCACACCTTTTAAATCCCTCCAGGGATGGGGACTCCATCCCTGCCCTGGGCAGCTGTGCCAGGGCTTGAGAATTTTTCCTGAAAGAAATTCCTGCAGGAATTTTTTTCCTGAAATTCACTCTAAGCCTCTCCACGTGGGAATCTTTGCTTCCACAGCTTGTGGCAGCTGCGATATTTGCGGAATTTGGTGTGGAATCTGTGTTTTGGTCTGAGAGGAGCAACTGTTGAGTTTTGTAGTCACTTTCCCCAGCCCTGTTTCTCCGTGTGGATGTTTCACATCCCGTTTTCCTGCAGCTCTCCCTGCCCACTCCCATCCAACTGCAAACACACTGACTCATTCATCCCAGCTGAGGGCTGAGAGGAATCCTGTAAAAAATCCCACCGATGTAAAGGCTGCAAATGGGGGAAATTCACACCCAAAAGAATTTTCTGACCATGGAATGGAAGTTATTTGAATTACAATTACACCCTCATTGATACTGAAATGATTCCTGAGGCAAACAAAGTTTTTCTGATCTGTTTTTTGACTATTGGAGAGTATTGGGATATTTTGAGGGGGCAGGGAGGGATAATTTGGATTTAGTTTTTCTACGCCTGATGTTTTCATCTTTGCTAAATTATGAACTTCTCGTGGTTTATTCTAATTTTTCCCTAAATTTTGGAGATGAATTTTCATCTTAAGCTCCTCAAAGGTGCAGTGGGAATTAAAACACAAGTGCAGAACTGAAGGAAATATTCTATGGCACCAGCAAGGCATCCACTGCAAATTTCAAGATATCCCTTGTGTCCATTCAATAAATGGGAATTTCAGGAAAACTCCTCTTTGAACCAAGCAGGGTGATCTCCTCTCCTCCCATTCCTTGTCTGCATCAGATTAGGAATGGCCACAAACAATTTTGTGTAAAATAATAGTTTGAATTTTACATCCTGGGCATTTTGGAATAGGAAGGATGCAAGTGCTCATTCCCTGAGTTATCCCTGCTTTGAGTTTGCTCCAGATCCCCTCGTGCCCTTCAGCTGACACAGGTGAAAATCAGGCACGAGGCTGCCCTGCCACATTTCCTGCAGCTCCTGGGAATTAAAACCTTTCCTATTGCATTGCTGGTTTACATTTTGTACAGCTGCAAATTTATTCCTTAGGCAGGAACTGAAATGGAACCTGAAAGCAGAATTTTTGGCCTCTAGACTGATTCAATCCATCAAAACATAAAAAACCACAGGCTGCAGCTAACAAGGGAAATACCTGTATCACCAAAATGAGAAGTTTTCCACAGTATGAGATTCTGGGTGCAAAATGCTCCAAGTGGAGTAAATCCTAAATTGAATTTAGTACAGAGATATTAAGTTCAATAAAAGCTGCCAACAAGAGCACTTTGTCCATTATTGTGTTGTGTCCTGAAATTACATGAAATTAATAAATACAAGGACATCAAGAACTACAATTTAAAAGATAATATCAACTGAAAGCCTGGCTTAGTTTTCTTGATCCAACATGAAATTTGAAAAGCTGATTGTAAAGATAAACACAACTAATCATTTCAGCCACTAGGAATGAAACCCTTACCTTTGCTTTCAACCCAAGCTTCTACCCCAGTCCTCTCCCCTCCAGTCCTCTCTTCCCAGTTCAGGATGAAAGAGGTTTTCATGGATATGCAGTTATTCCCAGAGCCAGGTCAGATGAAAGAGGTTTTCAGGGATATCCAGTTATTCCCAGAGCCAGGTCCTGTGGGACAGAGGCCTCGTGGTGCCAGGGCTGAGCAGAACAAAGGAATGTGGAACAAAGGAACACAAAATTTGGGGAAGGTTGGGATTGTTGGGCCGAGACAACACATGCAGGGAAGAGAAAGTTCCCAAGGAATTCTTTCAGGTGTATGTGGGGGTCACAACAGCCTCAAAACATAAACTAACAAACAGGAAAGGAAACCAAAGGACCTTGATTGATGTATGGCAGCTCTTGTTTTGTCGTAGCTCAACATTTTCTTGCCTCTTTCTGAAAAACGGCTCCAAAGAGAGAACAATATATCCACTAACCATCCTGAAAAGAAAAAATTATTTGTTTCAACACAAATTTCTCCAAACCACTGGCCTCAGCCAACCCACAATCACTGACCTACAAGTGATTCCCTTGCCTTGGCTGTGGCACCTCGGGCTCACCCTGTGGGCGCAGCAACTTCACCTCCCTGCCAGGAAAGCCACGTCTGCCCTCTCCTTTGTCAAAAATGTGCTGCATTTGATATTTCTGCATTTTTTTTAATATTCACCTGGGCTGAGCCCCCACATTCCCCACAAATTTCTGCAGCAGAAACTTGGATTCCTGTGAGCCCATTCTGTCGCTAGACGGACACAAAAAGAAGGACGCTCACACAGTCAGTGTCAGAGCAAAAAAGAAGGACATTTATTTGGGATTTCGATTTATATAGGTTTTTGGAGTTTGATCAGGGATTGGAGGAGGAGGTTGCCATCTCTCCGACCCCACTGGTCAAACTAGAAGTCCATCAAATGTCATTCCTCAGAGAGGAATGTACAGTTTACAAAACATTGCTTCTGTTGACGTGAAAAACTATGGAGAAACTTCAGCTACAAAAATGCAAACATTAGAAGGCTGAAAAAGATCAGGGCAACACCATTCAAATTCCACTTTCACGGCCTCTGTTCGAACAAATGCCTCAGATTATTCCAACCCCATCCCTCGTCTCCCTTCTGCACAGAGGGGAGCAGTTAGAATCCAATCTTTACACTTTTATTGCCACAAACCCTTTTTCCTTTGCTGAGTGTGTCACTCCAGCACTCCCAGTTCCCTGCAGTTGGCAGTATCCATCTTTTTCCAACCAGGGCATGCAATAATTTGTACAGGGCACGGCTCCTGTACAAATGACCAAGCACAGCTCCAAAGATAATGATGTTTTCCTCCTGCCATTTCTCACCTGGGGTGAAGGTGAGTATGTAAACCAGATGTTTCGGGCAAAAAAAAGCAAATTCCTAAAGTCATGACCCAACCAAAGCCTCTTCTGGGTGTCTCAGGAGCTGGAGGAACATCTTGCATGATTTATAGCAGCAGGTACAGCACAAGAAACAGAACATTAGACAAGAAAACAGGGTACTGCTCATTTAATACTCTCATTATTTATTAATACCTATGCAAGATTCACAAGTGTTTCTCCAGCTACTCAAAATAATAACTCTAACTGCTCCATTGTTTAAATTTTTTTTTTTTAAATTCAGGTATGCATTAAAATTCAGTTTGGTTTTGGGAACTGAGGAGGGGAGAAGGCAAACAGGTAAACAAGCATTTTTAATGTGTTATTTATGCAAACACATCAGGCTGTACAATCGATCTTCTGCTCCCAGACAATGCCTGGTTGTTGCTGTAAGAATGGAGGGGAAATGCTGGGAAATTCTCCTTTGTCCCTCTCTCACCTGCAAGTCAGACCAAAGAATCAGCTGTGCAAAGCAGTTGACTTTGCTCCACCGAAGGAATGATCTCTGGTGTTCCTGAGCCCTGCTGAAATAGATGGGATTTGCACATGGAAGTGTTTGGAGAACACATTTCAGTGCAAAGAGAAACACTCTCAGTTAAAGGGTTGGGGAAATCTCTTCCAGCGTGCCCTGGGATCAGAAGGAAAAGGATTAAAATCCTCTCAGTCCTCCCTGTCCCACAGAGGAAAGTAGGGAAGCATCATTGTCAAGGACAGCAAATCCAGCACAAGCCCTGCAGGCTCAGATTTGTGCTTGACCAATGATTTTTTCCTTTCATTTTTTTTTTTCCAGCACAGTTCTGTCTCTTGTTTAGGCCACTTAGAGAATTTGATTCTAATTTTTCAGGACTTTCTTCAAAGAATAGAAGCAATTTTCAGCAATAATATTAAATTGAACTTGGGATTTGAAGAGTTTCTTGTTTCAGGCCTTAATCATATGAGACTAAACACACATAAATAACTTGTATTTTAAATCACTGGAGATCACTAGGCGAGAAATCAGTTTGGAGGTTAAAAGTTTTAACAAATTGTGGTGGCCACCATCCAATGTATCCAGAAGAGTTCATGGATTTACACTACAGCAGAAGTTGGTCATGAAAAATAATTTTTTATGATTATCATCATTTGCTTACAGAACTGTTTTTTGAAGGTTACACAAATATGTGCAATCAAAAAGGGAGGTGCCCAGGAAGGAAATCTGTGGAAGTAACAATAGATGAAATTTAAAATCAATTAATAAATATGATTTGTACTTCCTAGGAAAAACAACTCTACCCCAGCAGCAGTTAGAACCCAATTAAAACGGAAACTGAGTTTAAAGAAGTTTCTAAAGCAAAATAAATGCTTCCAAGTGATAAGCAGCTCTCACTTAATAAAAATCTGAGTTTTGCATGCTGAAGGGAATGCAAAGACTTTGTTGGTGATGCCAGAGGACAAGCAGAGGTTGTCATTGATTTCCTCCTCCACGCCCATTACAGAAATTGCACCCCCAGCTAGAGCTTGTCCATCCTGATCTCCAATTGAAGGGGATTCTGAAAGGTTTAATAAACCTTGATCTAATTCTCATGATGTGTTCTGATACTCACAAAGGTCCAACTCTTGCCTGGAACGTCAGACTCGCCAAGGAGAAGTGACCTCCAAGTTGTGCAGACCAGGACATGAATTTTTTTTTTTTTAATTTCAGGAAATAGTCAGAGAGCCAAATGTCAAAAGGGAGCCTTGACAGAAATGAGAGGAGGAATAATTTTTACCCACCATTTTAGCACATTTCTTTCCTTCTTTTTTTTTTTTTTTTTTTTTTTTTTTTGCCTGAGACCTAACTGTATTCAAAGCACTTTTATTCTTTTAGGGCTTCAGGACAGTTCTGCCCACAGAAGACAAGAAATGAACCTTAATTTTCAAGAAACACAAGGCTACAGAGGAGATTCTACCCCTTATTTTCTAGAATGACGCCTTAATTCCAGAAGAGATCCACAGTTTATCAAATATTCCAGAAATCCTGTCCTCTATTCTCTGATTTCTGATTTTATCCCAATGGGGCAAGGAACAGCTTCCCAATAATTAAACCACACCAAGCCTCGAGGCTTTGAGTTCTGTTTTCCACCCTTCAGAGAACATGAAGTGTTGCCTCACTTCTCTGGCTCCAGACAAGAGATGAAGAACTGAATCCAAACATCTTTTATCAGCTGAGTCCTGGCAGCTACAACAACAAAGGTTATTTAGGGAGCACCTGACAGTAACAACGTGGGACAATAAAATTCAGCCCTTTTTTCAGGTGTGTTCCCTCGCCGTGGACAGGATGAATGACTGACTCATGAAAGGGTCAAAACTCTTCTTTTTGTGCAGCTAAATATTTGCCTTCACCCTTCAGGCTCCTCTCCCTCAGCCTGATGATGTCCCAGATGTGAGTTACAAGCCCTCAGAGCCTCTGTTTTCCTGTCGTGTTTTGAGGGTTACAGGAATACAGTGAGTAATCCATATTTTAAAGGAGCATTTCAAAGACAATGTGCATGGAGCTGGAAAATCCAGAGGAGAGGTTTTATGCTTTCCTCTGGTTCTGCTGCGTTGTGCCTGACTGTATTCATAGTGATTTTCAAGAGTTTATGAAGCCAGAGAGCACAAAACCAAACAAATTGCATTCAGGGTATCAGTTTTCATCATTCCCAAGCCCTCCTGAAAGCCCAGACAGATTTGTGCCCGAGTTCAGGAGCATCACACTCTGCTAAATATAACTCAGTGAGTTGATTTAGCTGGGAGGAGACACCACAATGAAATCCCTTCCACAATTTTACATCCCTCCCTAAACACGGGATTGCCATTGTGAATGGCAACTCAGAGATTCAGTGGAATAAATCAGATTAATCCCTTTGGAAAGGCAGCTCAAGAGCAAAGACTCAGGATTTTTATGGTGTGGATATCTTAGAGTTTGGATGGGCAAGGGGCAGGTGAAACTCGACTTGTCATTATTTCATTGTTTATATTAAGTTTTCAAATCCTCCAAGGTGATAAAAGACTTAGGTTTGCTCCATCACACAATATAAACCCTCTGACTCCATCCCCACACTCAGAGCCCTCCAGGTGGAGTCATATTCCCAAAGGATCTGCTGGGATACAGGACAAAACCACCCACATTTTTAATGCATTGATTGAAAGTCCTTGGAATTTGGTTGGCAAAAAATAGGAGACAAGAGGCAGAGGAGAACATAATCAGTGGCAGAAGTTTCAGTGTATATCCATCTCCTTTCCCTTCTTCTAAAATCAGGTGGTTCTGAAAAAAAGAAACAAAGCCACCAAGAGAAAACCCCATGTGGCAATCAAGTTTTTATAACAGCTGCTCCCTTAGGAAACATACCAGGGATGTGTAAAGCAATCCAATATTTCACCAAAATTAAAGAATATTCACTCAACCCAGTCGAAATTATGATCTGAACAAGAGCTGTCACTGAGAAACAAATCAAAGCCAGTGTATGAAGTGTAGCTTCTCCTGATGCTGACAGATAAACTTTGGGGTTGGAAACACTTCTAGTCTACATTTATAAAGAGCACAGTGGCATTTTCCATATTTGCTTTACCAAGTCTCTAGGGAGGGCTCTAGGATGAAGCATAAAAACTTTGAGAAAAGGCTGAAAACAGCAGCTGAAGGAAGGCACTGTCAGCTCTCTGTGTCTCAGCAAAGCATTTTTCACTTCAGGTTTAAACCTGATTTCTTTCAAGGGCTGATCTTAAATAGTGACGTTCAACCTCAACCACTCCAAGAAAAGGCTTTGGAAAAAGCCAATTTTTAAATGCAGTGTGAGAAATTACAGCTCTGAAAGAGCAGAAAATACCCAGACATGAGCCAGGAGTTATTGATTGTTACGTCTGGACACCAGGTAAGCAAAGCCACACAGAATTGTCCACAAGAGCTGTCAGGGAGCCTTCAGAAATCAGGGAATCTCCTTTTCCATTATTGCCAGCCCACCAGAGGAGCAATCCCACCTCAGGATCAATTCCCATCCCTGGGTTAAAGAGCAGCAATAGATGGAACAGCTCAAGAAACATGATCTCTTGGCTTTCTAATCAAAATAAACTTCTTCTTTTTTTTTTTTTTCTTTTTTTTTTTTTAAGATAAATTGGGTAAAAAATACCCACAGCTACATCAGATATAACCATGTGACTTCATGGAGAAGCGTGATCCAATGGGGATCTCTCCCAAATATTCCTCAAGGTTGAGTTGGACAGTTTAGATTAAATATCAGGAAAAATTTCTCCACTATGAGGTTGCTCAAGCATTGGAGCAAGTGGAATTCCCATCCCTGGGATCGTTCAGGATGTGGCTCTTGGGTTCAGGGTTTGGTGGTGACTTGAGCCAATGGTTGGGCTTGGTTTTAGAGCCCTTTTCCAAAGTTTCATGAACTCTATTCCAAAAAAATCCTGGTGCAGGTGGAAATCATGGGTTGGGATGTTGAGGCAGCTCCTGGAAGAGAACAGCTGCACTCATATCAATATATCAATTTTTCCTCAAAATGAGGAAAAAGGAGCCATTTCATGACTCTTTGTGGCCCCAAGGATATTTGCTGCTTCAAGATTCAAGGGTGGGTTTTAGACCAAAAAGTTTGGGATTCCAAATCTCTTTCCAACCTAAATCAGGGAAATTTCCCACAAGGATATCCTCAAATCAATTCTACTTTTGCTGATTCCTAAAATATGGAGCACAGCAAGTACAAGAAACTTCCCTTCTTTGTACGACAGACACCACTAAAATCAATTTTTCAGTTGTTTTGGATTTCAACAGCTCTTCATATGGACTCCCAAATTCCCAAATAGTAATTGAGGTATTATTTCCATCCTCTAATTTAAAGCCACTTAATCCTTTGTTTGTTTTTTCCAAGCAGCACTAAAATAGGCAAAAATCTTTGTTTGGTTTTGTACCCAGCACTGTCAAATCATTTTTTCCTTTCCAAATCCATTAACTCTAAGCTAACCTTAATAATTCTGCCTCTTTTAACTTGTATTTTTCTACCATTTCATGTAATTCCTGTAGATCAAGCCAACAACTTTTCCTGTTCAGCCAAGAACACCTGATTTAATTTATAAAATCTGCCTCCTCTTGCTCTGAAATTCTACAAAATATCCCTTTTCTTTTTCTCCTAAATCTTACAAAATCTGCTCTTTTTTGCTCCTGTTGTTTAGCACTTCCCTTAACTCATTAAAAACCCATTTCAATCCAGTCACCCTGGAACAAAACTGGAGGCTGAGAAATCTCCACCGTGCAGAAAAAATGATCCCTTCAGCCCAAACTTGTTCTGTCTTTCAGCAGTTTTGGAATCAATAATGTTCTTTAACCACTTCTGACACTTTGCAGTGCACAACTGAAAGCTTGGCTGGATACAACAAATAAATGAGGCAGAACAAGAAGAAAAACAGATTTTTCAAGTGTTCCAAACACGTTTTTGCTGCAGAAAAACCTGTTCAAAAAACATGGGGTTTGTTTTTTATAATCAACCCAAATAGATGTTTAAGGAGAGTTGAATCATGTATTAATATTTTCTGCGAGCAATTTGAAATAAGTGGCTTTTAATATGAAAATATGAACTATTGCTTGGATTTACTTGGTTGTGGTGGTGATTTTCTTCTTTAACTCCTTTTTTTTTGTTTTGGAGGGTTTTTTTAGGTATTCCAATATGTGTATTTTTTAACCTTTCCTTCATTATCGTCAATGACAAAGACAATAATTACCTGTCCAGGTCAAGCTTTAATTGACTTAAATGTGGCTCTACCTCAGTTCTCTGTGGCTGACACCACATTCCTCATGAATATTCCATGTTTTACCTGGAGTTGGCTTGAAAACTTGGAGCTGAAAATGAAAATATGCAAAGAATCATACCAAGAATGTAGTCCTGATCTGGTGAATGGAGCAGATTCTCTGCTCAGAATTAATGATAATGAGAATAATTAGAATAATTATAGTAGAAGAGAAATAAAATAATAATGAAAAATAGGGAAAATTATTAATAAAATTAAATATAATAATGATAATAATAATTTTTAAAGTAACAGCATTGGGTCCAAACAAAACCCACCAGCATTTTTTTTACAGAGCTTGATTTGTGCCACTCACCAAATTAATCCCATTTTCCCTGGTCTCTTGTGGTACTTCCCAAGGTTGCAGCCTCAAAACCTGCAGGAAAAAATACAACACTTTAACCAGCCCAAACCTGTCATTTAGGATGTAAGAGTCCCTATCATTTATTCAGCCATGGAAAGTACCCATAAAATAATCATGAAATGGAAGAGAGGACAATTTTCCCGCTATTCCTCCATGGATTCTTGTGACTTTTTCAACTTTCAGTGTTTTAAAAGAGGCATTTTTCCACCTCAGAGTAGCCAGAAGTTTGGATAAATCCCTTCTGTTTGCCCCTTCTTCCCCAGCTGCTTTAAGGCTAAGACTGAGCTTAATTATCTCTCGAAACAGAGGTCAGGTTTTGGGGTGAAAATCTGAAATATCCTAGCAAAACTTACATGCTGTGATTAGAAAGGACTTCTGAAATTAGGATTTTCACTGAGAACCTTTTCCTCTGAGCCAGCAGGTGCTGAAAGTCCTCGAGAGCAGAATTTGATGAAGAAAAGCAGCTTAATTGAAAAGCTGCCTTTGCAAAACGAGCATCACTTCCCAGGCCACGGATATTGCCAAAAGCTTCCAGAGGTAAAATAAAAAATCAGCCTGGAGGCAAACAAAACTCTCTGTATTTTTTTACTTAATAGTTGTAAGTTTTTTTACCACGTTCCTCGCACAGAGGGAAGTGAAATTACCTTCCAGAAGAGAGAAAGGGGTTTACAGCGCAATAAAATCAGATTTAAAAAGCTAAACTAGCAATAGCAGCTGCAAAAAGAAGTTTAACACAGGCACACACCCTCACAAATCCAAGCTGGACAGACAAGGCAAAGCCTTCCAGGAATATTATGGGGTAGGTTCAGCACTTCCATGCCACAGATCCAGCCCTGTAAATCTTGTTTTAATAGAATATTTATGGACTTTGGGTAGGCCCAAACTTTTATCTGTTCCCTGAACACCAGAACACGCAGCACAGATGTTAAGGCTAAATTCCCATCTCACCTGGACTTTTTTTTTAATGGGAGAGCAGCAGCCAGGCTTTCCTGCTCTTGGAAAATGAGGAGAGGAAGAGCTCTTGAGATAAGGCAAATTACAAGAGATAAAAGCCCATCAATCAAGGCAGGCAGCCCTGAGCTGGTGAATGACAAACACAAGGTGTGCAGGTTACCACAATCTCAGCACCAGAACGGGCTAAAATATCGAGCAGAAAGTTGTTATCTGGTGGAATATGACAAAGCTGGTGAAACTTGGAAATTGGGGAATAATCAGAAAGAAATAGTGAAGCCACATGCTGAAGGAAGTGCTGGTATCTGAGATGGGGGTGGGTGTGCTGATAAAACAGGAAATCTCTGGATATCAAATTCAGCCTAATAATCTCTGGATATCAAATTCAGCATCAGAGGCCTCGTGGAGCAGCTCAGTGTTTGATCAGGAGTGTGGAAGGCACCAGTGTGGAATCAGAGCACCAGTGGGAAAGATCCAACACGAATTAACAGGCCCTGAGTAACCTGCAGGATACTGGGAATTACTGGGAAGTCACACAGCTGAAATTCATGTCAAAGTTATAGTGGAAGAAAACTTTCTCCTCCTGCTACACCACCTTCATTCCCCTCTGGACAGGATTCCCCCTGCACTCTCTTCCCTCAGAAAAATCCCTCAGGAGAGCTCTGTTGTTCTATTGAGGGTCTCTCCC
>JANPWX010000581.1:316170-333797 GCA_024734555.1 Trochalopteron elliotii | reverse complement strand
GGAGATCACTGGTGCAGAGGAGCTGATTCCCAGCTGGTTTCCAGCTCCCTGCTCTGCTGCTCTAATTAGCAGACACGTCCACGCCTCATTTCAGCCTTCATGCTAGGCTTGTTCTTTAAGAGATCCTAAAGCATATGCTCAGCTGCACATTATGGACTGAAATGAGAGCTGGAGGCATTCCAAAACCCAGGCCTGACCGAGTTGTCTGGGGGAAAGAGTCACTGCATGTGAAGCTACAAAGATAATTAAGTCGAGTGTCAACCAGAGTAGTCACTTCCCCAGGAGCTGAAGCTCAGGCACGATCTGCTGTGAGAGGACACTGGCACCTCCCTGAAACCAAGGGGAGAAATGGAATCAACTCCAGTGGGGGAAAACTGTCTCAGGAATTGCTGGGATTTGCGCTGGTGGTGTCAAAGGGAAGCACATCCCATAGATGTGGGGTTGAATCATTCTGTTCTACTCAGAAATGGGAAGTGTTTTCCTTGGATTCCAATTCTGTCACTGTTGATGCCAGATCTGTGTAAAACTTCCCAGGTTATTCCCATTTCACAGCTCTCAGGCACAGGGTGGGATTTTTAGGGTGTTCTGTGCAGGGCCAGAACTTGGACTGGATGGTCTTTGTGGGGCTCTTCCCTCTCAGGATATTCTGTAGTTCTGTGATCCTTACTAAGGCAGTAGTTACTCGTATGTGCAGGATTACTCAGTGGATACTCATGGCCACTATCAATTCACTAATTAGAAATATTTTTCAGAATGAAAGGCAGGTATTGTCTTCTATCCTCTTTCAAGCATTCGGTGATTAATTCCCTCGTTACAGCCAACCATCAACAAATTGTTTGGGTTTTCCTTTTTTTGGATTATCATCCTCAAGCTTGCCCGATGAAGCCAATTAGCTGTTTGTAATTAATGACTTGTTGCTGCTTGTCAGAGCAATGCCCCTTATCCTGAGAGGAGCACCTCTCCAGTGCTCTGCAGACACTTCCCTGCTCATTTTGATGCCTTTCAAAACCTGGCATAGACACTGATACCATTTTCTGGCCTGGTAAAATTAGAATTCACGGTCCAGTTGTCAAAGGACAAAATGGGAATCTGTGCAAAGACCTGTCACTGTGGGAATTCCCTGTGACTCTCACAGATGACAAGTGTTAATTTTTTTTTTTTTTCTGAAGGGACTGTCATGAAAGGACCCTTTTGCTGTCAGCTGTGAGAGAAAACCCTTTTCAGTCCTGACAGGGCACTCACAGACTTCAGCTCCTTCTTGGGCTCTTGGAGTCCTCAAGCTACATCTTCAAAGAGAAACTGTATTTTTTTTTAAAAGCAATTCAGTGTCTCTCTGTGAGAGATATTGGCAGGGAAACAGAATTCCCATGAGCAGTCCAATGGGATGTGTAAGAGTTCCAAGGGTTAAGGACATTGCAATTACAAAGATGTGGTGATTCCAACTAAAAGGGTCTGATCCCAGCTGTCCAACTGATTCCAAAGTCCAGCTGAACTGCAGGCGCAGAGAACCTGTACAGGACCCTCCTAACAAATAACAGCCCCTGAAAAATTGCAAAAGGGCTGCTTTAACCATTGGTATTAAATATAAAGAGGAAAACTGGCTCTGCACCCTCTGCATGGAACAGCTGAATTAACACACCTTCAACCCCTGCAGGGCCAAAATTCCAGCAGCAGGGAATTCAGGGCCAAAAAAGATTCATCCAAAGAAAAAATAGGGAGAAATGCTATGGGAAAGGGCCTGCACACCCTCCACAAGTTAATGTTGGAAGTGGACACTACAAAATTCATGAGCAAAATTGGCAGAGAAGCCTTAAACCCACTGAAGACAAGAAGCAACAAAAATAACGAGATGCTGTCTTAACAAGATGCCCTTAAATAAAAGGATTTGTCATGGCAATAAAAAGTATCAGCAAAAAATAGATACAGCTTCAAACTGCAGGCAAAAGGAGCAATTCTTCCCCAGCAAAATGAGATCAAGGCAGGCTTGGAAGTAAAGACACACACAATGAGTCTAAATGGCAAAGAGAACAACAAAATGAAGGAAAACAAGAAGATTAGCTCAGGAAAACAATAGGCAAGAAAATAAAACCAGATATAACAACTCTCTTGGGGGAAAGAATATAAAATCCAAACAAAAGGAAGAGCCTGACAAAGTACAAACGAATGACAACGGATGGAAGAAAAATGTAATTACAAAAAAGGACTCAAAATGTTGAAATACTACAGATTTAAATAACCACCCAGTCAATATAATTCCATGAGATGTTATTTTGCTGGAATAAATACAAGAACAGAGCGTGTCCCTCTCTGGCAATATAAAAGTTATCCAGTTCCTGTGTCCTTTCCCAAACTTTCTGAGGAGATTTGAATGCAGGGCTTTATTTCCCAGACATCATCATTTGCTCTGGGTTCCCATCAATACCATTACTCACAAGGCTTTTGTGCTTTTCCCCGTGTTTTGTGAGTCAGCCAAGAGAGACCAGGGATAATTGACAGGAGTCGCTCAGAAGGAACACTCCAGACTCAGAGCAGAGAGATGAGTGCAGACATTCTGTTCTACCCCTTGAAATGACATCAGAACAAGACTGACTTGGTATTTAAGAACAGGTCATTGTATTTTGCCTGAAACAACTGGGAGAGTTGGTGTCTTGATGGGAAAGGATGAGTTAAATCCACTACTGTTGAAATCAACAGGAAAAAAAAAAACAAGTAGCATTTTCTGCATTGGTTTCAGATCTGTGAATCCCTTTCCAACACAGGAAGCCCAACAGAAATGAGGTTTCTGTGTTGAATTAATTGTTGTAAAGAGCCAAACAAGAAACTGAGTTCCAACATAAACTTAAGCTTGAAAAAGACTTTCTCCCTTGCCCTAACCAAAAACATGGCTCATGAATTAGTGGATGTGACCAAAACCAAATCATAATTTGTGCCAATTCTTATTTCTTGAGCAAAACCTGATTTTTTTTAATGCTAAATCTGAAATATTTTCATAGAATCATAAAACCACAGAACTGGTAATTTTGGACAAGACCTTTAAGATCATGAAGTCCAATCATCAGCCCACCACCACTGTGGTCACCACTAAACCATGCCCTCAAGTGCCACATTCCCACATTTTTGGAATATATCCAGGGATGGTGACTCCACCATTCCCTGGACAGCCTGATCTAATGTTTTATAGCCCTTCCCATGAAGATATTTTTCCTAGATTTTGTCCTCATGGAGCCACCCATGGAAATGGCTGCTACAAAGCCTGGCAAAGGATGTGCCTTTTCCTCCTCTTTGCAGCCATTTCTGCTCCTTCCACCCTTGGTGCAAATATTGGGGTTTTCTGGATCTTCCCACTGCTGGCTACAAAGGCAAAAGGTGGAAGTGTCCAAAACTTTAAGTGTTTGCATGAGTTGAATTGAGGTTTTAATAAATTAATAAATAAAAATACCACCCCTGCCAAAAAAAAAAAAAAAAAAAATCTGAGAGCAGGTGAAAACTTCTCTTGATTTTCTAGGTAGTTTTGAATTTTGACTGTTATTTGAGAGAGAAAAAGGACATAGGTTAGGGAAGAGAGATGGTGAACCCTTTATCCCCTTACTGACCTTTGGATGGGGAAGGAGATGGTGGAAAAGTCCTCCAGGAATGGAGCTCTGAGGGACACCCCAGCTGCCTCATGCTGTGTTTTAACTGTTAATCCTTGTTTTCAGTACACAATCACAGCTACCAGGCCAGGTTTTTTTGGGGTGTTTGGCGTGTTTTGTTAAGTTTTTTTTCTCCTCAGTGGGTATAATGGAAAGAAACTCATAGGGCACGGGTTTTGCTGACATCCAACAGATCAGTCTCTTTAAAATTCAGGAGTTATTTACTCCTCACTCACAGTTCTCTCTTCCCTCTTTGCAAAAGACATAAAAAAACATACAGAAAACTCTCCATTCTTTCTGGTTATTTATTGAGTGGGTTCTGTGTGGAGGAGATGCAGAGTCCACGTGTGCAGTCCACTGGGATTGTCTCTGTTCCGCTACATGGTTAAAAATATATCAATTTTAAAAAGACCAGTGCTTTTGAAAGTGGTTTAGGCCGTAAAAAGAAATGTGCACTTATCAGAACTAACATCAGGAAAGAGATAGGGGGGAGCTGGGTTATCTTTGGAGTGATAACAGCAATGGGAAAGCAGTATCTGCTGAATTTCCAAACTGCATCAGGCATTCTCCATGCACTGGAAAAGCCTCAGGCACTTCTAAATGTGCTGGGTTTATTCTGTCCCATGTTGGTCTCAGAGGCTGAGCTAAAATTAGCTTTTTCTTGCTTTTTTTTTTTTTTTTTTTTCCCCAGTTTAGTTGTTCAGGATCTTTCTCAGGTATGTTGAGGGCAGGTTTGCAATCCCTGGGTGTTTCAGGGTTTAACCCTCCAGCAGATCCACAGGAACATCTCTCAGTCCAGACAATCCTCTCTCACAGGGGAAGGTCTTGGCAAACAGCCCTGATTTAATGGTTTAATCACTGCCATAACCTCAATTCCCTCCTCACCTACTTTGCAATTCCACAGAACCCATCCTAAGAGCCAAACCCCTCCTTACCAGTAACAATTTTGTTGATGGCACCCAGCTCCTTGCATTGCCCCCAACTGCAGCTCCCAAGGACAGCAATTCCAAGAATCTTCATTCCCAACCTCTTTTAAAGGCTGCCCAAAAGAAGGAAATGAAAAACCTGCTGGTTGACCTAATTGGGTACTGCCAGGTTGTGCCTCTGCTCCACCTCCCATGACCCATTAAGCTACAGGGCACCATTTCCTGGTAATTAACAGCCTCAATTAGAGTATTTTGAGCTGGGCCTCCTTTAGCTGTGTTACAACCAAGCAAAACCCTATTGACAGCCCCAAACACACTTGGTGAAATCGAGATTATCGATTTAACTTCCTCTATAACCTCTTCTTGTTTATGGGGGTCTGCTCCTCACCCTGGGATTTCCTTCCACACAAAACTACCACAGAACTGCTTGGTCAACACATTTCTTACTTCCCAAAGCACTAATTCCTCCTTAAATTAACGAAGCAAGGAAACAGTCAGGCAAAAACTGGTAAAGCAAACAGCAGAATAAATCCTAAAAGACTGTTAAGCAAACTATGTTGAAGACTTTACTTTAAGATGTGTCTTAATTTTGATGATCATGAGGGCAAAGTTGCGGCCTACCTAAATTTAGTTGTTATTGACAGCACTGAGACAACTTTGAACAAAAAGACCCAACCGAAAACCAGCTCCTTAAGCAGAGCTTTTACTTTCAGAGTGGTTTTGGGTACTCTTTGCATGCTCAGCCTTGATTTGTTTCCTTTCCCTGGTGCCCCCTTTCCTTCAAAGCAAAGCTGGAGTGTTGTTGAGCCAGGCCTAAGAGCTAGGCTGCAATCAAACCCTGAGGATGCTCTATCCAAACCCAATCCTTCAGGACAAAGAGGAGGCTGCCACATTCCAGGGACAGCTCTCTCCAGTCCCATTCCCGAGGGGAAATGACACATCAGTGAATCAGTTCAAGAACAGGTGCTCACTCTTTGCCATGGAAACAGGTGAGGGGACACTTTGCAGAAGGAATTGTTTCAGTGGAGAGGTTTCAAGAGCAGCAGTTCCCTGGCTGGGAAACTGAAGGTGAGAAAAGTGGCATGTTTTGAATTAGTACCACACAGCAGGCAGAAGATGCTACCCCAAGCACCTGTGGATACTCAGGCCACACCGTTGTTTGCAGAAATCAAAGTGTGACCCCATTTACTGGAACAAAACCCTGTGCTGAGGAATGGTGACTCTGTGGAGCTGTGAACAGCCTGATCCCAACAGGTTTTTAGCCTTGGCTTCCCCCTGCCATCCCCACATGAGCTTCACAGGCAGAAAAACCATCCCTGAGATCAGAAGGGTGCTCAACAAACCTTGGGATGCTCCCAGTCCATCCCACCATGGCGTTATTCAGAGCTCTGATGGGTTTGATCCCTGCATCCACAACCATCCCCAGCTGGAGCTGCTGGGCACTGCCATCAATCCCACTGACTGATGTCCATGCACACAACACCTGGAGAAGGGAACCGGAGGGAAAGGCTATCCCTGGAATAATTCAATCTGCATAAAACACCTTTCCCAGAACTGCACTATTCCCACTTGTGGTTAATTATGACATTTCCAGCAATTTCTTCATTGATTTGAAGGAGGGCATCGTGCATTTGGGGTTCTCAATCAATTCCTCTCCTCTTGGTACATTTAACTGCTGCAGAGTTTTCCACAGCTATTTTGTTCTTCACAGCTCCTTGAAAAACACCTCAGCCTCCAATTTATTTCCAGTCATTAAAGCAAAATCTTTCGAACGGACAATATGATTTATAAAGTGGGAGAGAGACTTTTATGCACTGCTTTATGAATTCTAAGCCTTCAATATTTGTTACAGCTCTTTATTCATTTGGTCTGAAAAGCCAGGAGAAAAAAAAAAAGCTCACCGCTGAATAAAGAGGAAAATGATTCTCAGCTTTCAAACAATGAGCACATCAAATTAAAAAGTCATTTATTTCGGTGCCTCTCCTGCTGCTCTGTCACAACAGCACACAATTGTGGAGCTGGCACACAGATATTCCTTGGCTTTGGGGGAAAAACTGGAAGTGAGAGACTCTGGCAGAGCCCAGAGGGATCCACAAACTCTGGAGTGGGACTGAAACTGCAAAGTTCCTGTTTTTCTTCCTAGAATCATAAATGGTTTGGGGTGGAAGGGTCCTTAAAGATCCTTTTTATCCAGCACCTTGCCATGGACGCCTCCCACTATCCCAGGGTGCTTCAATCCCTGCCCAGCCTGGCCTTGGGCACTTCCAGGGATCCAGGGGCAGCCACAGCTTCTCTGGGCACCCTGAGGGCCTCCCCACCCTCCCAGGGAGGAATTTCTTCCTAATATTTTATCCAAACCTACTCTCTGCCAATTTGAAGCCATTCCCTCATTTCCAAAGGCTCTCTTCATCTTTCTTGTAGCTCCCTCCAGGCCACAATTAGTTCACCCTGAAACCTTCTCCTCTCCAGGCTGAACAATCCCAATTCTCCAGCCTTTCCTCCCAGCAGAGCTGCTCCATCCCTCTGCTCATCCTGGTGCCTCCTCTGGACTCTGTCCCACAAGTCCATGACTCTGGAGTCAAGGTATTCCAACACCTCCACATCCACCTTCTGTGGGAAAGGGAGCACAGCTGCTTTGGTGCACAAATCCACCTCTTCACTCTGCCTCTTTGCAGACCCAAATATCCCAACCACATCCATATTTCTCCAGAGGGCTGGAACGACTTGTTCAGTTGTCCTAGACCAAAGCTCTTCGTCCTCCTTCATCCTCCCCTCCTCCTGGACACTGCTGTTGTGTGAGCCTCAAGCCCAACCCAGGAGGATCTTTGCCATTCCCCCTGAATCCTATTCCTGCCCTTTCAGTGGGGGAAAACTCTCCCAGAAATCTCCCAGAAAAATCTCCAGAAAACTCTCACTCATCCCTTTTCACCCATCCATGACTTTTCCAGTGTTTTCTATCTCAGCTGTTTTAATCTAATCTCTCCTGCTGGCTCAGGATGGCTCTGCTTTCAGCCCTCATTTATCACATAACCACATGGCAGCTTTACCTGATTTCTGGGAAGTATTTAAATTTTCTCTTTATTGTTTTAAAAATCTATTATGAACCTCTTGACTCCACTCCATTGTGCAAAGAAAAATAATTATAAAAATACCCGCTCTCTTTAATACCAATAATTTGTCATCTACTGAGAATTTTTTTTTCTAGATATAATAGTAGTTTAACTCATTAACTTTATGCTAAGTACAGCAATTTTGCTGCCTCCTACCCAAATATTTCTAATATTAATGATACAGCTTAGATAAAGTGATTTAAGTAGTTGTACATACAGTATGCTTATGCAGCGATAATTAATTACCTCCAAGATTGAACTCCAATCTTTCACTTCCAATTATGCTTTCATATTTCTGATGATCACCCTGCAAGAGTTCTTCTTCAATTCCATAATCCACTTTGACATTAAACCACCACTGACTGGGAGGGAGGAGGAAGGAGTCGTGTGCCTGTGATGCCTTTTGGGGCTACCTAAAAACAGAGGGCAGGCAGAGTTAAGGGAATAAAAAGCAGTTCTGTTTATTGAGGGGCCTCCAGGTACATTTAGGGCAGACAAAGCCCCCCAGGGCCTACACCCAAAATGGACCCCGGGTCAGGGGTTTGCACACTTTGATCACTTTGGGCCATTTGCACATTGGGGGTTCATCTCCCAGTTACAGCTTCAGCTAATGAAGTCATTTACCCCAAGTTTTCCACCCCAACTCACTTTTGTTTATTTCTCTCAGGGCCTGGGAAAGCCCCAGGACCGAAACTTCAGGGCTTTAAGGTTTTGGCACCACAGGGTAATTAATAACTATAAAATTCTACATTATAACCCTTCCCTGCAAGTGTCCAAGGCCAGGCTGGACAGGGCTTGGAGCATCCTGGGGTAGTGAAATGGGATGGGCTTTAAAATCCCTTCCAACCCAAATCATTCTGATTTTAAAAAATAAGAAACAAGGCTTGCTCATGGTGTGATGCAAACACAGGTGAAAGCAGGACTCTCCCCTTTGCCTCCACTGAAATCTGGTCAGGAACTTCTGCAGCTTTTTCCTTCTTTACTGAAATTGTGGGAGCCTCCCTTGCAAAGATGAGTCTGGAGCTGTTTGCTCACAGGAGGAAAGTGTTCAGGACACCAAGAGAAGCACCTGGACATGATCACCTTTATCTCAGTCAGGAAAAGCTGCTTTGACTTCTTTGCAAAATCTTTATTACCATAAGAATCACAACAACAGCAACAAAAAAAGTCTCTAAAGTCCTTAACAACTCTTTCTCCATAAAAAAAAACAGACAAATTTTTTAAAAAATGTATTAACATGTGCTTAAATTCCCTGAAATTGTCTTAAACACACACAAAATGAAAACTTTCAGGAGAAAATCACCACAGACTCACAACACAGATCTCCAAGCAGTGCTGTCTCCAACAACTCTCCCCTATTCCCAACAGCTGAAAAAAGACCCAGGACAGCTGCACAATATCCAGAAGTTATTCCAGACTTGACTCAGTGGATTCTTTTTCAAACAAGGCCATTTTGCATATGAATTCAAATTTTAAAAGCACTAATAACTGCAAATGATGAGCACTAATCTTAGTCCTCAGCATCCGTGGAAGTCTTTCCCTCCTGCCTGAGCACCACATGTTCAGAATATATCCAATTTTTTCCATCTTTTATTTGCACAGGTAGGGATTATTCCGTTTTTTCAAGCCAATTATCTCAGCGTGATTCATCATCATGATGCTCCAAAATAAAAGCAATCATGCTAGATTGGTGCAATTAAAAAGGTATTTTTATTTTTGGAGAAAAAAAAAAATTAGCTGTTGAACTGGGAACTTTCCTCCAAACAACATCAGGGTACTTGTTGAACTTGTGTGAAACATTTTTTTCCTCTCCCTGAAGCTCAAATGCAGAGCTCTGAGCTTTCCCCCCTTGGTTAAATATCTGTAAAAATAAAGCTCTGGTTTGCAGACTGAAAAATTAAAATAAAATTAAAAAAATAATAAAATAATTAATAAATTAAAAAAATAAAATAAAAATTTATTGGATCATTTTAATCACTAAAGATCCCCTTGCTTTGCAGGAGCACAAAGCAGAGCTCACACACAGCTCTGCAGGGAAGGCACTGAAGGAATCAGGGGCAGGGACCCAGAACCACTCCAGGGAAGGACAAGGGAAAAGCTTTCCTTCCATGAGGTTTTTCTCTCTCAGTCATACTCTTCCATCTGCTAATTAAACATCATTTAATTGACATTCCCAGCTTCTCTGGGCAACCTGTTTGAGCACCCTCTGTAAAGAATTCCTTCCTAACATTTCATCTTCCCCGCTTCATTTTAAAATCCTTGCTCATATCAAAAGTCCTTTTTACAACCATCCTTAAGGTACTGGAAGGAAATCTTGCACAAATAATATAAAGATTTAACTAATTACTGCCAATCCCTGATCAGAGGATACAGAAATAATGATAAAAGAACCACAGAAATTAGGGAGAGCAAGTTTTAGAGTTTACAGTTCACCTCATCTTCGTTCTTAGGGATGGGAAAGGGATTCTGTGGATATAAAATAATTCATTAAATTATTGATTATAAATAAAATGGATTATTTGCTGATTATCATTTATTGATCTAAGCCAGCTGCCTGACCAAAAGTTAAAGCCTGTCGAGGGCATTGTCCAAACCCTTTTTAAACACCAACAGGTTGGGGGTATCCGTGGCCTTTCTGGGAAGCTTGATCCAGGGTTTATCCACCCTCTCAGTAAAGAAATCCTTCCTGATGTCCATTATAAACCTCCCAGAAGAGTTCTGAACCATTCCCACCAGTCTACCACAGGATCCCAGGGGGAAAGGTTCAGTTTAGGTGTTTTTGTGCACATGTAAATACACACACTTGGGTCAGTAGCTCTGCATTCCTCACCGAAAGACCTTTGCAAGTGCAAAAGTCACAGAGAGGGCCAGAAACCTCGAGGCTGTAAAGAGAATGTGAAAATGCATTGCTTCACTTCCCCCTTTGATTTCCAGGGAAAGCAATTTGTGGAGGCAGCAGGCAGAAGGAAATGCAGAGAGGTGTCGTTGTAGGACACGAAAGAAAGATGAGAGACTCCAAATATTTCAGAAGGCAAGGAGCATAGAAAAAAGGCTTTATTGTCTAATTCTTACTACCTTTTATAAGGTGTTCCCATACAGACTTAACATAGTTGGTGAATAGGAATGACACCTCTGATCCTGTTGGTTAAACCAGAGAAACAGCAAAACACCACCTGGAGAAAGATTGTTTTGAGAAAGGAGAGTTGTTTGCCAAGATTGTTTTGAGAAGAAGCTTTCTTGAGGAATTTTTCCTTGGGAAAAAGTTAGCAGCTGCTAGCAGGGCTAAAATCTCTCAGACCCAGAAACATCAGGCCCACAGAGAGGAGCTTGCCCAAACTGGAACAGGAGCCTCCGACTACAGAGCAGCACAAAAATCCACCAAAGCTGACAAATTCCCTGCCTGGCAAACACATTACTGGGGCAGACAATGGGCCTCAAACAGAAATTGATGTTCTTCTCACAACGAAACGACGCTGTGGCCAAACCACAGGGCAGCTGCCTCATCTGGAAATACCTGAAATGTTCAGGTATCTGATTTTTTTTTTTTTTTTTTTTTAGCGTTGCTCCACCTTTGATCGTGGCAGAATCTGAAACTCATTCTCGTTCCCACAACTGATTTTTCTCTGTTCATTTCTTCTTCAAAAGTCCTGTGTTCTGACAGAGCTGAAAGAACTTTTAGAACATGTTTAAAAGCATGGATTTTTCAGGCTGCTGGGTTCACCCCTCAGCAGGATGCTCTGCCTGGGATGTGGTGAAGTGTTGGAGTACAAATCCCTCTGGGCCCCGTCTGTACAGGCCCAGGAGTGCCTAGAAATGTGAGGGCTGAATTAGAACTTCCCCAGAAATTAAAATACGTAAATCCACACAGACATGAGGTAGAAATGTAAGTTTTAAATAAGTAGAGGACTGGGTTTTGGGGTAGAATTATCCTAAAATGCTTCTGGAGCCCCAGCCTCGAATTCTCATCCTGATATTCAGGTCCAAATTTAGCAGAGAAGCTGCTAAATGGATCTGGAGGTGTTTGCCTGGCAGCCAAGCCCTGCAAACCATAAAACTTTCCATGGGGTGGATTCATTTCACATATTCCTCCTTGGAATGTGTGGAGATCCCTCCCTTTGGTTTGGGGGATTCTTGTCAGGGGTGTCCCTCGAGGCACAATCCTTAGTCTGGGTGAATTCCATCAATCCCTAATAGTTGTTCCTTTTTGCTAACTTTAATATAATTGCTTCAATAATGTGCGCTATCCTATCTTATACTATAATAATAATTTTAGCTTTTATACCCTCCCATCAACCTCTAATAACGGTTTCTTTTTGCTAAGCAATAGCATTCCTTTAATATTATTATTAGCAGTTATAATGAATTAACATTGTTTTAATATTATTATTAACTGTAATTAATTAACATTGCTTTAATATTATTTTTTAACTAAAGCAGTATCATTGCTTTAATATTATTTGCTATAATGCACTATCCTATCTTATTCTATAATAATGTTTTTTCTGTATTCTCTAAATATATTATCTTTCTATATTTCTCTATATTATCTGAAATAATAATATACTTTCTATATAAAATATTTTTAATTATTCTAAAATAATTATATTTTTAATAATAACAATAATTTTCTACCCTGTGCAAATAATTCTGGTTGAGCCCTTTTTGTCTAATCATTTATAATATATATATAAAATAATACAATATAATTATATTATATATATATATTATATATATAATTCCCAGCCTCCTCTCTCCAAGAAGGAATTTGGAAAACCACTGTTGGTTTGTATCTCATCATCATCCTTCACCAGCGCTCGAAGAATTTCCCAACACAAACCAAATACATTATTTAAAATTACAGATTCATAATAAGAAAACAGCAAAACAAAACAAACCCACCTATTTTCTCCCTGAGGCTTCCTCGGGATCTTACATGAGAATCCATTTATAACACCCTTAATTGCCATTTGCACTGTTTGTTCAGCCTCAGATTCCAAAGTGCTCCAAGGAGGAGCAAACCCAGTGGAAATCAATGTCCTGGATGTGCTCTTTAGGCAGCAGCTGAGGCAGAACTCTCCAGAGGGACAGGAGCTGCTGGATTTTGGTACTTGCCACTGTCTGGGGAGGAAAAACATCAGAAAACCCCTAAAGAATTTCAGTTTCAGGGTCTAACTCGGTCACTTTTTGCTGTAGCAGCTCTGGGGGAGTTGAATTTGCCTGGAAATACCTGAAATGTTCAGGTGCCTGATTTTATTTTCAGTGCCACTCCGGGCTTTGATCGTGGCAGAATCCGAAACTCATTCTCGTTCCCACAACTGATTTTTTCCCTGCTCATTTCTTCTTTAAAAATCCTGTGTTCTAATAGAGCTGAAAGAACTTTTAGAACAGGGTAAAATCCCAGATTTTTCAGGCTGCTGGGTTCACCCCACAGCAGGTTTCTTTTCCTGCTCTGGAAAAGGATGTGACACGCGTCCTGAAAATGAGGAATTTTTCCCCATAAAGGGCCCTGATCACCACAGGAGAAACAGGGAGAAACACCATCCCTTATTTGGGGCCTCTTGGGAATTTCCCTTCACCTTCCTCAGGCTGAGCAAGGAAAAAAAAGAAAAAATTAAAAATTCATGTTGTGGATTCCCCTCTCCCCCTCCTTCCTTTGTTTGTTCTTTAGAGCTGGAGAGAAAACGAAGCTGCTTCAATTATTTGCTGCCAACTTAAATTTTGGATTGTAATCAAAGCACACATTGAAGGGTTCCAGGTTCCAGGATCCACCAGGAAGGTGAAGAGCAGGAACATCCCAGTGACCCTCAACTTTTCTCTGCCACGCCAAAGGCTCAGGTGAATTATGGACGCAGGAGCTGCAAATTAACACAAATTACACACAGTCATCACAAAGAAAATTTCCTTTTTTTCCCCCCCCTTTATATACATATATACACACTTTAATACCCACCCTTTTTTCTGGCTTGTACCTGAAATAATATCAATAATATGAATATATGAACAATATGAATACAATAATATGAAATGTGAAAAAGAGAAATGCATCCCAAAAATCTCACAACAAGGAAAAGTCACTGAAAACATCTTTAAATTCCCCTCAGTGTTTTGTTATTTTTGCTCTTACAGCAGTTTTAACAGAAAGGCAGAAGAATATTGGGTGCTTTAAAATCAGTTTTTAATGGCACGAGGCAAGGGACAGACGCACGTGCCAATAATTTAATTTTGATTTTATTTTCATAGCCTTTCTGCATTTTATTTTTAGCTGCCATTGATGTCAGCACAGGTTTAGCAACTTTTATTTAAGCATTAAATAAATATATTTTATATTTATATTTATATTGTGAATATTTTTAAATATACAGAGTATTTTTAAATATATACTTAAATATATTTATATTTATTAGTGACAGAGTTAATAATAACAAATTAAGTTTCAAAGTTTTAATGAGGTTCCAGAAATCACTTTTCTGTGACTTTAGCACAGGAAGGACAGGGAAAACTTCCCAATTTTTCAGTGGCTGCAGAGGCAGTTTGCAGTAATTATTGATTGCATTAATTGATTATTTATTGATTGACCAATATCCCTGCTCCAATAATTCCAAACCACAGGAATTAATCTGGATGTCAGAAATTTTCTCAGGAAATTCACCTGAGCTCTGCCTTCCTACCCCCTACTCCAGGAAAATTCCATTTCAAATCCTCCTTTTAATTGCCTGGATGTCATTTGAAATCAATCCCTTCTCTTTCCCCTTCCGTGTTTCTAATATTGTTGCCGAAGGATCAGGACAATTTTGAATAATTACCTTTTAATTAAGGCTGATTTTCAGTGGAAGTCAAGCACAGTCGCTTAACAACTTCCACCTCAGTCCCCAAATAAGTTCCCTGTGATTATCTGGAGCCTCAAAAGCAGCAACAGCCAGACATTGGTGTCGTCCCTGGTGAGTTTTTTACAAAAAAAGAGTAAAGAACTCATTTCTGAGTCACAGAAATGAGGAAAATCGGGACAGAAAGTCAAAAAAATCTCCCAAAAGTAGAATTTATCACAGTCTAAAATAGCTGGTTTAAATGTATTTTATCATTTTTTTGGTGGGAAAACAACACAGCATTTTATAGGATGACAAAGCACAGGCAAACAAATATTTCAGTTCTCTCTGTAAATATCCATTTAAGGGTGCTGGTTATGGTTTTATTTTCATTTCCCAGCAGATATTTCAAGGATTTACCTGTTAAATACCTTCTTTTTCAGACCTTTTAAAAAAAATATATATAGATTTTTTTTTTTTTTTTTTTTTTTGCATACCAGCTGTTGGGGCCTAAAGCACAGAGAGGTTCCTGGCTGAGGCAAAGCTGGGACAAAGAGAAGGAGGATCCCCCCAAAAAAGTGGAGTAACACCAAAGAAACACCAGCACTGTCAGATTTTCTGGAGATCACTCTGAAAATTCAGGAAATTCTCCTGGAAATTCTTTTCCAACTCCCATGGGTGGCCCAAGTCTCCAGCCAAGAGGCACAGCCATTCCCAGCAGCTGTTCCTCAAAAATCAGGATTTCCAGCCCAAAATCCCACTGCTTTGCTCCTTTGAAGTGTTTTTGAGGATCTCCAAAACTCTCCTTGGAAAAGTTTTTATAAGGGATCAGCAGCTGTTCCTCAAAAATCAGAATTTCCAGCCCAAAATGTCATTGCTCTGCTCCCTTGAAGTGTTTTGGAGGAGGGATCCCAAAGATCCCTTATAAAGATCCCATTTTAATCTAAATTCCTTGGATATCTCTCCACTCATCTCCTGGATGCAGAGATTCATTGGGAATGAAAATCAAACATCTTAATTAGTCCCACAGCCCACTAATCACTGGATTATCTGCATTTCCTGAAGCCAAAATCATTTAATTTCAATTTTTGGTGGGTTATTCTTGCCCAGCAGGACACGAGCTTGAATTACAACATAGAGTCCCAAAGGAAGAACACAGATTTTCCTGAAAAAACTTTTTGTTTGGAACCCGAGGATGGAAATATCCATATCCTGAATTATGGAAATGCAGAAGGAAGAACATTCCTGTTGCTCCCAGGCCAAAATTGCCTTTAATCCACAGATTTCTGCAGCAGCAGTGGGGTTTGGGAGGGACATGGCATGATTCCTGAAGGGAATATCCCTGGAAGCAGCGTGCCAAGGTTTGGAATAGTGCTTGGCACCAAGACGGAGCATATGGCATTTAATGCCAGCAAATTGAACAGCTCTCACTGGATTCATCCTCCTGCAGCCATCCCAAAGGCAAAGAATTCCCTCTGGATTTGCACCTGGAGGAAATGGGTTGGATATTCACATGTTAAATTTCACCCAGGTGCATAGGAATGGTGGATTCCAGGTAAAATTTCCATGGAATATTTCACTAATTCAGAGTTTCTGCTCCCAACCTCTGGAATCTCAGTGTGTCCATCTCCCACACGTGGCCGCCTGTCCCCCTTCCCATCATCACTGGGGTTTCTATTCTTTTTTTAAATCTCAGTTCCACAGGTTTGAATTATTAATTATAATATTATTTATCATTTAATAAACGTTAGATATTTATATATAAATACTTAGGCAATTTCTGCCTGGATCCAGAAGAGTTTCCAGATGTTCCAAAGCTCTCTCATCCTGGAGATCATTCCCAGGTTGTGCTGCCCGTAGCCACTGATGGAAAAGTTCTCCAAGTAGGGTTCACAAATAAATAACAAATAAATAAATAAATAAATAAATAATCATATTAATCATCATTAATTCCAATTATTCTCCTTCAAGTGTACCGGGAAGTACCTATAGAGCAGAATTTACAATCCCAGTCCAAGAGAAGTTTAGGAAAGAGTTGGAATTTGATGATCTTTAAGGTCAATCTTCCAACCTAAACCATTTCAGGATTCAAAGATTCTCCCCAGTTGTGGCTTGGATCCCATCAAAGTCAAGTATTTCCCTGCTGGAATTTCCTGTACAAGCAGTGCAGGCTGTGCTCCACAGCTGGGAAGGATTTTTCCATGCCCTGAACACCTCCCAAATTCCAGGCATGGGATGCTTTGCTCTGAAAGCTCTTTGCTCTCAGCAACATCCCCATCCTGCAGCTTCATTTCTTCCCCCACTAAAACAAAACAAAACAAAAAAAAAAAAAAAAAAAAAAAAAAAAACCAAAAAAAAAACCCAGAAAAACCAAAAAAAACCCTCCAAAAAGAATCCCAAACCAACTAACCAACCAAAAAAAAAAATCATTATTTTCAAAATATTCAAAAATTCATTATTTTCATTATTTTCAAAATATTTAAAAATTCATTATTTTCTGTAATTTTCAACCTCTGGATTCCCTTCACCTCTTTTTTCCAACTCCACCCTGCTAAAATGCACCACGCAGAGCAAACAACCCAAACTAAATTCCCTGTGGAACGATGTTGGGATCACCCAACCTTCAGCTCCACCACGTTTATCAGACCTGGCTCCTTTTCCAGAATGAAACCCAAAAAAAAAAAAAAAAAAAAAAAAAAATCTCAGCCCAGGAGCCTGAACAGAGAGATAATTTTGCTTCACCTCCAGGAACACTTGAAATTATCCTGAAACTCTTCCTGCAGCCCTTGCCAATGAAGGAAACGATCCAAAAATCAACGTTTTTTGGCTTCTAACACGAAATTCAAACATCTCTATTGACTGTAAGTCTCTTTTCCCTTGTCCTGCCCTCCAGACCTATACACACCCAACCCATTTGTGGAAATTTAAATTAGGATTTTCCTTTTAGCTCATCCTTGATGTAACAAGTGAAGTTACACCTTCCAATTTGCCGAGAATTTAGGGTCAATTATTTTAAATTAGAGATTAAATTTATATTACAATGTTCCTTTCAACTCATCTCTGATTTAACAAGATTGGTTCCTCTTCCAATTTGAGGAGAAGTTGCCTTTAATTATCTTAAATTAGAGACAAATTCTTTTACCTTCCCATATTTCA
>JANPWX010000581.1:272810-311170 GCA_024734555.1 Trochalopteron elliotii | reverse complement strand
AATAATAATAATAATAATAATAATAATAATAATAATAATAATAATAAAATCAATAATCCCACATGATACAAATTTCAAGACAACCAAGAAGAAAACAGATAAAGAATTTTGCCAGGCAGCACAAATTAGGAATGTCAGACAAAGAAATAGTGAATAATAATAATAATAATAATAATATCAATAATTCCATATGACACACATTTCAAAAAACCATGAGGAAAACAGACCAAGAATTTTGCCAGACAACACAAATTAGGAGAATAAAGTCCCCTCCATAGCTCCATGGGATGTCAGCAAAACGTTCTTGGTTATTCTATTTATTTGTTCTGGTTGGAGTGCATTAAAAAAAGGCTTAACAATAAAGGTTTGGATGCAACCTTTCCATAGCAAAAAATAAGATTTTGAGGAAATAAATAAATCTTTATCCAGTTCTACATTAAGGACAAACAAACAGCAAAACCTAATAAAACCAAGTAATGTAAAAATCAATGGAAATTCGGTGCCTGGTTGAAAAATGTGCTTTTTAATTTTTTTTTTTTTTTGTATATAAAAAAGGTCAGTTAATATTTCCCAGAATTTCACAAACACGTGAAGGGCTGAAAACAGAGAAAGGGGAATCACGTTTCAGACTTGGGGATGTTTTCAGGGGCACTGGAGAAAAATAACAAAAATTCTGCTTTTATTTTCACAATTTGCACCTCTCTGTGGCATCAATTTCATAACGGAACCGTGCACACACAGCAATTATTTAAATCCTGGGATAGGGGTAACAAAACACACACAGCAGTTACTCAAATCCTGGGATGGGGCTTAAAAAGCCCAAAAAGACAGGTTTAAAAAACCCCAATACAATCAACAACCCAATTTATGGAAGCATTGAAACTCTCTAAGTCATTATTCAAAATTAAAAAGCAGATCAGAGAAATTCCTAAATTAAATCTCCTTTAATTTCGGATAAAATTCCCCAATCTGCTGAGGCATTTTGGAGCCTTTTAGGTCCAGATCCACACTCGACCAGGATTTTAGTCAAGGAAGGAAAATAATCCCTAGAAATTCTCCAGGAAAACAAACAATTCCATGGCTGCTCCTTTTGGCTGTCTGGATCCTTCATGATCTAATCAAATGTTTATCCTGACATCACCTGGTAAAACTGATCTTAAGCAAGGCCTAAACCAATTTAAATGTCAATTCCTTTGATTTAGCAGAGGGAGCAGATGCATGAGAAATCAGAATTACCACATCCTCTCCACCCCAGAGCCACATTTAAAACTAAAAATACAATTTTGTTTTTGTGTTGAGGTCTTTTTTGTCATCCAAAGGAGGTCCGATCCTTCCTGGGGATCCCATCTGGATATTTGGATTATTTGCTGACCTCCCTGAAGCATCAGCTCTGTAGTAAAGGGATTTCTGGTTGCCAGAGATCAGCTAAGGGAATTAAATGCAATAAAATAAAAAGGAATTCACAGGTTAAATAAGGCAAAGCCTAAGATAGGTCAGGAAATGAAGATGGGAAAAATGTTCATCTGCATCCAGTGCTGTGGTGAGGCTGAATTATACTTCGTGTATAAATAGAAATATTATTAAATCTTTGTTTCTCTTTCAAAATCACGTGATTTATTCTGAAAATGAAGGAAAAGTGCATGAAAAACATTTTAAAAAACCCAGTCAAAGAGTTTTTTGAGCTACAAGTTCCCTACAACACTGTTTTCCCATCTAGCTCTTCATGGAGTTGGATATCTCTAAGAAATACATATGGTGCAGTTCAGCATTGTTAATTATTATTGTCATTAATTATCTGGGGTCTGTATCTGCTCCCAGTGATCCAGGTGAGATTTATCCACAGGTTCCATCAGGAGGGATTGGAATTTAGGTTAGGAACAAGGGGAGGGGGGAAAAGGAGTAATGTAAATATTAAGTAAGAAATTGGGAATTATTACAGCTTTTCCAGCACCTGCAGCTTCACTCCCACCTGTCCAAGGTGGAAAATCCCAAATAAATCCCAATCCCATAAAGAGCAGAATCCCATAAAGAGCCCGAGGGACCTGCCCAGCCCCACCCAGGGATTTGAAGGAATAAATCTTCTAAAGGACTCAGAATACCCAGAATTTTCCACAGGAGGGAAAAAAAACAAGAGTTTTCCTTCTCCCTCAGGTGTTTCCTGGGACAAACCATCTTCAAGCCATAAGATATTCCCAAGGCAAAGAGAGGAACAAAACCTCAATAATCGAGGCAAATGTGAAAGCTCATTCCAGAAGTTATTTTATACCTGGGCTCACAAATGAAATAACACAGTTATTGGAATATCCCAACTTGACCCCAGCACGTTACTGGGATGTGGGAACAGGTTGTGAGCTTTAAATAAAAATTATATGAGAAATAATAAAATCCAGATGAAATAAGGGATAATTTGCCCACGACCAACATTAAAAAATTAGCAATAAAAGCAATTTTAGCACCTCACGGACCTAAATCATTCTAGGGAAAGTTCAGGGCGTGAAGGGAAAAATGAAGATTTACAACCTCACTGCCATTTCTGGTTTCACTCTGTCTTCATTCCAGGGTTGAATTCGAGTTAAAAACCTGTGGTGGTATTAGGAGCTCCTTTCCCAGGGATGTAAGGAATGTTTATTCCTGGGGAAAAGGAAAAGGGGGATTGAGCCAAGAGGCACCGACCGGGATTTGGGATTTTTTGGGAGCTGGACCGAAAGTGAGGGAGGAAAAAAACCTCATCTGTGAGGCAGAAGTGCCACCTTGTGATTGAACTCCGCACTTCAGCAAGGGGCTGGGGACACAATATTCAGATTATAATTCTCTCTCCCTCCCAAAACATCTTCAACCTCTGGGAAAAAAAAGTATTTGAAGGAAATCAGTTGAAAATCTACGGATTTTCACGAGTGGGTGGCACAAAGTTCACAAATCAAACAAACGAAAAAAAAACCTCTTAAATGTTTCTGGCCCTCAGGATTCCTGTGTTTAATCCAACTTCTAAATGAGAATTAAATTTCCAACTTTGCTGTCCTATCATTCATCAGTGAACCATTAATTGTCAGATATAAAAGAATTACATCTTCAAGGAAATTACTTTCCTTTAACAATTTCTGTGATTATCCACAAATACCACGTAGGAAGGAATATTCCACTTCCAAATGAGAGCTTTAAGAGGCTTTTGATGGGGTAAAATATAAAATTACATGTTATATTCCTTGCAGAGATTATGACAGATTTTACCAAAAGTTTAGGAAGGTTCTCTCTCTGTATTGGAAATTTCCTTTTCACATGCAGGTCATGAAATCCCCAAAATACATTAAATTATTGTGAGTGAAATCCTGAAGAATTTCTCATATAAACAATATTTCTACCGAAGATTTACTTTATTTTTACTGAATATTTCTACTGAAGATGAGAATATGCTTAGCACATCTGGATTTCCCATTTTTTGTAGACACATCAAGTCAACCATTCCTCTTTGCCCAATTTCAAATGTATTTCCAATATATCCATACATCACACTCTGGATGTGATCAATCCACACAAAAATAATCATCATACGGCGAGAAAAGGGAATTAAGATAAACAGTACAAAAATAAGATGAAAGAAAAATTATTGAAAATTATGTTCTTATTTTTAATGCAATTTTTCTTACCCATCCAAGAAATACTCACCTGTTAATATTTTTATAATAAGATAATAGAAGAGTAAATTTAGGGTGATAAGAGAACACTTAATGTGAAATAATAAATTTATGAAGAGGCCACCATACAACAAAGGAGAAGCTAAAAAAAAAGGGATTAAAAATACCTAGTAAATTTCCTAAAAGTTGAAGTATTTTAATAAATTTGTATATTCAACCCACCAGGACCTTCTGGTTGGTGAGTACAGGATTTGGTTTGATTTATCTCAGTTAAAAAAAAAAAGATATTTTTGGTGAAAAGTCTTAACAAAGAGGTTTAGGGTCATGAAACCTTGACCGACCTTTCAGTGAAGAAATTTTCCCTAATATCCAACCTCAACCTCCCCTGGTGCAACTTGAGGCTCTTTCCTCTCATCTTGTCCCTTGTTGATGGGAAAAAAAGATCCAAACTGACTCCAGAGTGGATCCAAAGCCAACTTTTCCCCAAAGGAATAACCAAGGAACGAGGAGCACCACGACCTCAGAGGTGCAAACTTGGTGGCAAAATCACGTGGGGCCGCTTTAAATAGCAAAAATATTGGAGGTTATTTCTATCAAATAAAGTCGTTGCTAATTTGATCCATCAGCTCTGTGGAATCCAAATTACAGACCTGTCCCAGCCCAGGAAAATTCAAAGTCATGCAATTATCCTTTTAGAACTATATAAAGCCTCCCATCACCATGGCACCCAGATTTATCCTTTCAGGTGTTTAAATAGACACCTTCACCTCAGATGTGCAGCACAGAGAAACTTCTGCACTCGACTTGCTCAAAGTTACTCCCTGGAAACATTTAGGGAATTTCACACAGTGGTTGTGTGGGTCTCACTGGTGCCTTCAAAGGATTCAAAAAAAAACCAAAATTAACAAACCCCAAAAGGAGTTTTACTTGGTTTTGGGGACTTCTACACGGAAGAAGCAGAAATTACATGGCCAAATTTCACTGGCACCTTCGTTTTCAAAGGGTTCAAAAAACCAAAATTAACAAACCCCAGAAGGTGTTTTACTTGGTTTTGGGGACTTCTGCACAGAAAAAGCAGGAATTACATGGCCAAATCTGCATCAAAAGTGAAGAAGTTTTCCCTGATGTCCAATCTAAATCTCCCCTGGCACAATTTCCTCTCATCCAGCCACTTTTACCTGGGAGAAGGGGTCAGTCTCCACCTGGCTACAACCTCTTTTTGGGACTGTAGACAGCATATATTAGTAGAAATATATTGAAAACAATCCCACAGCTTTCTGTGGCCAAGGAGATGTTGTTTAAGCTCCGAAATCAGTCCAAAATATATAAAAATATATTTATAAATGTATCAATTTGGGCTCTTGTTATCAGCACCATACTCTAAATGATGCCAACAGTTTAAGCTGCTTTTATGAGAATATTAAAAAAAAAATCCATCTCACAACAAAATTCCGGCTTGGGAATGGACACATGGGCATTTTGGAACAGAATATGAAATGGAATAAGTGGACATTTTTGTCCAGGGATTCAGGACAATAATAAAAGATATATTTTGATATTTGGAAACAATAAAATCATAGAATGGCTTGGGATTGGATGGGATCTCAAAGGCCACATAATTCCAATACATTCCACGGGTTCTAACCATGGGTTCTAATTCCAACACCTTCCACTAGACCAGGCTGCTCCAAGCTCCATCCAGCCTGGCCTGGGACACTTCCAGGGATGGAAAAAAATATTGTTTTAATTCAACAAATACATCCTGCAACCCAGAAAGTACATTTAGGTACCAAACATGATATAATTAACCACCTGGCTACAGATGGAAAAATATGAATCCTTTCCTTATCCCACTCATCCACAATCATTTTCCTTAATCCCTGGACTAACACAGGTCTTAATGCAGATATTCAGGTGCTGCTGGTGAGAACGATACCCATCAAAAACATTTCCATGTGGTATTCAGGGCAAAACAGTTTTGGGTCAAAAAATACCGAGAATGAAGACAACAATTATCCCAAAGACCCCAGAGGACCAACTGGAAATGAGGTTCCCAAAAAATCAAGAGGTGGCAGTTTGCACTTGCTGATAAGAGTGGAGCACGTGGCTGTAAAAACTCTGCAGTGCAAAAGCCACAAAATAACAAAAAGGTTTTTGGCAGAGGATGAGAAGCCTCTTCCCCCCATCCTGCAGGAAAATTTAATAAGCAAAACATTCCCAAAAATATCCTTTTGTGAGTTGTGCCTGGTCTGGACTTCTGCAGCACCATGGGGTTCAATCCTGAACAGAAAAATAACAAAAAAACCTGCTGAAAAATACAGGTATTTTTTGTTTTTATACCTGTGCAAGTTTAGGCCACTTCACAAAAGGTACAAATGAGCAGCCCCATGAAGAATGAGCTGCTAATTTGATAGGGATCAATGGGATCCAGACAGCCCCAGAAATACAGCTCCTAAAAGCTGGGCTTCAGGATACATCACCAACTCTTCTTAACCTTCAGTATTTATTTGCAAAGCTTGCTGGAGTGTAAAATGGATAAAGCTGAAGCTCCCATAAAACTTGGGAGTTGAACAAAGGAAGAATCAGGAAAATAATTGGCTATAAATATGCCATATGGATTTTTCCCTCTTTTTTTGGAGGATTTTTATGGGCTTGGATGAGCTCTCGACAGATAAAATTGAGAAATATTCCCTTTGCACTTACTTGAGGGGAGAAAAAAAAAATCGACCCCAAAAAATTGTTCAAGGAGTAAATAGAAGCAATCCCCAAAAGCCATAACAGCAGAAGGATTGCTTAATAACCTCCATGGATTTTAGATCTTTCCTCATCACTTTGCCAGGCAGCACAATTCCCAGCCCTGCTGATATTTCAGGATGCATCTCTTCAGTGGAGACAGTGGTTTAGAGCAAATTTTGGGGCCAGAAGAGGTTTGGATGTCCAGTTTTTCCTGCACAGCTGGAGAAATCTCTGCTCCTCATGATCCAGCATCGCCCTCAGCTCCTCTCCTGCTGCACCCCAAAGGGAATTTCAAAAATCCTAATTTAAAAATCCTTTAAAAATCCTAATTCCAAGGAAATCTCACTTTTAATCTGATTTAACCCTGTTGATTTGAGTGATCTGGGTGTTTAAACGCAGGAAATTCTTATCAATCGACCCTCTGGAAAAGTGAAGAATTTCCACACAGGACCTGCCCCAAATCCTCTGGCAGGTCCCCCAAATCCACAGCAGGAGATCCAGGGAAAGCAGTGCTGATGAGTTTGGGAATGCCAGCATCAAGAAATTCCCAAAATCTTCCAGCTTTGTGCAGTATCCAACGAGGAAACACGTCATAAACCAGCTTAATTAGCAGCCAGATTAATCTACAAATTAGATTAATTAGTTGAGTGTTCATAAAAAGAAAAAAAATGTTACATTTCTGCAGGCCAGAGAGTGAAGGCAAAAATATTTGCAGGGTTTCCAGCCCCCTCCCTCCCCCAAAAAAGTCCTAAAAATCTCTGATTTTCAGTTAAGAATTTTACAGGAATCCAATCTAAGATCTGAGACCTCGGGAGAGATGAAAAACCTCCTGGTTTTACCTTAGGTTCATTAAATATTCCCCTCAAAACCAAACCAAAAATGGGGATATAACACAGCTGGGATGTTTGGAATTCCATCATTTGAATGCAGCAGTTGCCACTTCAGCGGGTCCAATATGAAACTCCAATATTTAAATAAATAGTAGGGAAATTCCCTCCCAAATTTATCTCCCATCCCCAATCAGCTTTGAGAATGGCAAACTGGGGGAACTGGTGGAGATTTAGACACTAAAGCTCATCTCATTCCAGCTGCTCAACATTTCCTTCTCAATCCATAAAAATCTCTGCAAGAGTGGCCAGGAAAAGGGGTGGAAATCAGTGTTCCCGCTTAAAAAAAGGGAAAATAGAAATAAAAATTAGCAACAGTTAAAAAAATCTGTCAAATTATTTCATTTCATAGAGTTTTTTTTTTTCCTTTTTTTCATGGTAAATGAAATACTTTCATCCTCTAAAGTTGCAGTTCCCTTTATTCCAACATGAGAGGGGTTTTTTTCTTGCTTTTCCTACTTTGATTGTCTTTTTTGGCTCAGAAAATTAAATTTCATGGAGTTGGTCCTTATAGATTGAATGCTTTGTGCTAAACAAATGGTTCTAGTATTTGCTGGTGCTTTCAATAAATTAGAATTTGATGCTCAAGCCAATATTGAGCTGACACAAATTAGATTTACCAAGCAAATTTTTCCCCCAAATATCATCTTATCGAACAAGGGCTGTATTTTGCACCTGTCAGAAAATGTTTATTGCTTTATTTCATTAGCATGGCCTGTCAGGCTTTAATTTTAAATTGCCTGGCAGAATAGAAAAGACATTTTGCTAAGAGAGAACTCACTTTTCACAGTAAGAAACATCAGTTAATATGGAATGAAAAACCACTGGGTCTTCAGAGTAAATTCATTATTTTTTTAGTCACTTGGACCACAATTTTTCCCAGTTATTTAAGTGGTTAAAATCCAAATGGAGGCAGGTTTGTGTAACAGAACTTGTCAAGCCTAAATCATAATAATAAAATTAATAATAATTATCACCTATTTTAAACCAAATGGATTTTTCTGTTCTTGCTCTGTTGCAAATATTTTCCCTCAGAAGTTGGGGGTTTGCTGATGAACATGAACACCAATGCTCAAAACCAGGACCTCTCAGATCTATTGCATTATTATGTAAAATTTTTAACGTAAAATTTATTATGTAAATAATCTGCATTTTGGACCCTGCACGTCCCAATGAGCAAAAACACATTCTTAAAACGTATATTGCAGTTACTTAACTAAGGTTTGGAAAGTTTAATCAACCAACCAGAAAACAGTGGTGTTCATGTTTTAATAATTAAGGCAAATAATTCCTTTCTACTCCTAAAGCCTTAAGGATCCCCAGTTTCCAGGCTGGGCCACCCTGCTGCTGGTCACATTTTTGTTGTTGTTGTTGTTTTTGTCTAAAAAATAATCTTGGCTAAATTCAAGACTTTCATATGATCTGCATGCAGGAAGACAGGGCAGAGAAGGGAAGGATATTTACAAGGAGCACAAGCATTTTATCACTTTTCTGATCCCATTTAATTTTTGTATTAAAGTCTAACGCTGGCCTTGCCCTGCCAGGTGGGCTGGAGCGTTTTGGCATCAGAGGTGATAAAAGAATCCTGGTGTTTAATCTGGATCTGATCCGTGGGCCTGATGTTTCTGGGTCTGAGAGATTTTAGCCCTGCTAGCAGCTGCTAACTTTTTCCCCAAGGAAAAAATTCTCCAGAAAGTTTCTTCTCAAAACAATCTTGGCAAACAACTCTCCTTTCCCAAAACAATCTTTCTCCAGGTGGTGTTTTGCTGTTTCTCTGGTTTAACCCATGGGATCAGAGAGGTGTCGTTCCTATTCACCAACCATGTTAAATCTGTATGGGAACACCTCATAAAAGGTAGTAAGATTTAGACAATAAAAGCCTTTTTTTCTGTGCTCTTTGCTGACGTTGTTTTACACCACGACACAGACTTCAACTTCAGAAGGCTGAAAATGACTCCTCTATTTTTGGGATGTGTGGTTTTTTATACACTATTTTACACAGACCAGTTTCATTGGTGACAGAGAGGCAAACTTCTTTTACATTGGTCAGACCAGAGGGACATCAAGAAGAAGTCCCCCCTAGGGAAAAGGAATGAAAAACAAAGTACAGTTTACAAAAACACTTCTCTTGTTTACAGAAAATTCTCTGGGAAAAGAATTTCAGAAAACCAAAACATTTCAGACACGAACCAAGGCTACAGTTTGCCTTCTGAAATATTTGGAGTCCCTCATCTTTCTTCCGTGTCCTACACCGACGCTGATCCCCACCCCTCTCCTGGCAGTGCCCAGCCAGATAGGAAAACAAGATTTCAGCAGGATGTCTTGGCTGTTTTGCCTCAGCCACCATCAAATTCCCATCAAATAATTCCCATCAAATTCCCCGTTAGCGCCGTCAAACCGCGACCGCCCCAGGCAGGAGCCATCACCTCCTCACCCAGTGCCACCATTTATCCCCAGACCTGTGACATGGAGCTGATTTCACCTGCAGGGACAACATCCTCCTGAATTTGTCAGTTTATTGTGAATACACCCGTGGCCAAGAGGTCAGTGATGGGGAGGGGAAGCAGCAGGAAAAGCGAAGGTGTTTCCCTCCAGAGGGAGAAGAAGGATTCGCTGCTGGCCCCTTCTGGGGAGGGCAGATTGCTTTAATTTAATGTTCAAACAAATGATCCCTTTGGAAAGGGCTCCCTGCACCCGGATAAGACATTCCCAGAAATTTCATTCCCTAATTTCATCAGGTTTTCAGGGATGGATGTGGAGGGCACCTCCACGTCGTTTGAGGGCAATTTGAGGGAAGTGGAGTTGACACGGTGTCAATCTCTTGCCAGGCTGAGTGGCATCTCCCAGGAAAACAATTGGATTTAGGGATGCAGCCTGCTTGTTTTAATCTCCTCTCTCTCACCAGGCTAAAATGCTCTTTTACATAAGTAGCAAATATATTCAATATTTGATGATGTGTGAGACTGAAAATTTGTCCTTCCCCAAGGAAAAGAACTCCAGGCTTTTCAAAAATGAGGACTGGAAGCTCAACCGTTTTCCCCAAATGAAAGGTCACCCCAGCTACTGCTATCCTAAATTTGATTTATCTCCTTGATTTTATAAAAATCCCTCAGCTTCACAAAACATTTTGGGATAGGACGCAGAGATTTGAACAGAGAGAAAATTCCTTACTTTAGTGTGCTTCCCACAGGAAGGATGGCCTGTGCCGTGTTCATTCCTGATGAGCTTTGTAAATTGTGTGGTCACTCCTTCAGGACACTTTCAGACTAGAAATTAACTCCTAAAATTAGCTGGATATAGAAAAAAAAAATTAAATCTTTCTATAGCTGCTGGGATTGACTGAAAGAACAAAGAGTCCCATTATTTTATATGTTATTTATATATATATACACATATATATATATACACACATTATATATATATAATGTGACTAACAGGAATAATCCAGGCCTATGGGAATGATATATAGGAACACCCAAATTCCAGATTTCCTGATGTCCAAACAGCTTAAGTTAATATTCATTTAAAATCATAATCATGATACATAATCACAGCTGAACCTCTTGTGCTGTAGTAAAACACCTACTTGAATTCATTCATTAACTTTATAGAAGGTGCAAAAATATCAACTAAATTTCCTTTTTTCTAGGCTGAGCTGTTATATAAGGGACACAGCCTGACCTGACTAAAATAAATTATACATCCAGCAGCAAATGACTGTCCATACCACAAAGCCCTGGGATTTTTTTTTCTCTGTAAAGATCATGGGCTGAGCAGGCTGTGATGTTAAATGTTCAGACAGACTGATGGGACAGTTTGTGGCTCATCATTTCCATGTCAGGGGACGTGTTCAAGTGCAGGTATTGAGACAAGTGACACTTGGAGCTCCCAGCAGGGAGGCCACGCAATGTCCTTGAAGAGTCTGCCAAAAAATTTGAGGTGCCACCAGTTTCCAGAAGGAGTTTCTGGTTTAAACATCACATATCCCCACGGCTCCTACAAGATTCCTGCAGAAGTTGTGATTATCTGCAGAAAACCAGTGAAATATTCCCTTGCAGGAGGTGCATTTGGGTTGTTTCAGGAGGCTGAGGGTGGCACTGAGGAGGGTTCTGAGGTGTTTTTCAGGCATTGGACACCTGGACACTGGCACAGGTACGTGGAGGTGAAAGGCAAAAATCAATGCAAAGCAATCCCTGCCTACATTCTTCCACAGAGCAGCTTTGAGCTGAGTTTAGAAAGTTGGTAAAAGTAAATTTTTACTTGTTTTTCTCTCCCTTTTTAAGCAGCAAGGAGGCCAGGCCCATTTAAATTCTGCTTCTGGCTTGCAGCGTGTCGGAACACAGAGAGGTCATGGCTTGATGCTGCTACTTTGATGATGGAAGAGAATTTTATATTTCTCTCCTCCAAGTTTCCCTCCATCTTCTGGCTCTGCAAGCCGATGAGTTGATATTTCTAAAGTGCACAAACACATGATTAGCATCGTTTTCTCTTCTCAGAGGCCTTTGATGTGCCAAAAATCAGGGATGTCACACAAAGTTCAGCGCCCAGGAAGCTGCCTGACAAAACCTCCACACCTGGCTCAGACACAGGGAGGGCTCACGGGGGCAAGGAGTGGCTGCAGAGGGTGGTGAAAGGTCCCTACCCACTTCTTCCATCCCCTTGGAAGGGAAGTTTTCCAGCCCCTGGGGAGTTCTACAGCAGAAGGTTTAACTTCAGCCAAACATTTAATTTAAGGTTGGATTTCAGGCCCTCTAACACATCCTACAAGGAGTTGTGTTACCAGGCTGGAAAGGTTGACAGACAACTCCTCAGACTTTCAGCTTCTTCCCTCCTGCTCCTGACCCCCCCTTATTGTTAGTATTTACTTGGAGCATTTAGGAGCTGTGACTCAGCCTTCCCAGAATGGAGCAGCATCCCTGAGGCTGCTCAGGAGCCACGTGGTGTGTGTCCTAAACCCAAAAACCTCCACAAATAAGTGGACTGCATTCAAAAAGGACCCTGAGCTTTTATCCCACTGCCCTGATCCAGCACTGAGGGTGCAGAACACAACCAAAGCTTTCCCTGGGTGCAGATGTGCCCTGCACAGCTCAATTCCTCCCTGAGAGGAGCAGAGAGTCCCCCAACCTGTCAGATGTCCTTGGAAGGGGCAGGGATGACCTTTCCCAAGGGCTGGAGCAGAGCCAAGTGGAGCTTGTAGCTCAGAGCCTTCCTCAGGAGTGACAGGGGACAAGCAGCAGGACTGGGATTTGGGCTGGGATTTAGGCTGGGACTAAAGCTCCACCATCTGCTCCAGAGTTCATCCTGTGCTGCTTGGAATGGATGAGTGACGCTGTTTTACACCACAACGACACAGACTCTGAGATTCAGAAGGCTGAAAATGACTCCTTTGTTTTTGGGATTTGTCTCCCTTTTATACTACTTTACACAGACCAATTGGATTGGTGACACAAAGGCAAAACCTCTTCAATCACATTGGTCAGAGCAGAGGGACATCAAGAAGAAGTCCCTCCGAGGAAAAGGAATGAGTAACAGAGTTACAGCTACAAAAACATTTCTCTTGTTTACAGAAAATTCCCTGGGAAAAGAATTTCATAAAACCAAAACACCTCAGGCACGAACCAGGGCTACAGGGCTGGGATTTAGGCTGGGACTAAAGCTCCACCATCTGCTCCAGAGCTCATCCTGTGCTGCTTGGAATGGATGAGGGAAGAGGAGACATTAATGCTGAGAGCCCTGGGAGCTGGGGTGCATCCCAAACCCCCACACCACAGCACGCTTCACGCATTGTTTCCAGAGCTGTAATTATCTGATAAAGCTGTTAAGGAGCCCCCTGAGGTGCCATGAAGAATTCATCCTCCCCACCAAAGCAATCACAGCCACAGCCAGATATTAGTCAGCAACTGGATGATACTTTGAGAAAAATTATATCAGCAGAGTCATTTCCTTGTGTGGAACTCAGGGTTTGTGATGGGAGGATGAGCTGGCTGCACTCAGCTCTGCTGAGAAATACAGAGATTTTCTTAGGGCAAAGAGAAAGGGCCAAACATTTAATGTGTGCACAAGGGTGGGGGTTTTGCCTCCACCCCACAATGAAACCCAGCAGTGAAACCTAATGAAACCTAATTTCACTTAATAGTGAAAGATAACCAAGCTTCTATGGATTGAATTTAACAAATATAACCAAAATTAAAAGTTATAGTTCAAGACCAGTCTGGGATAGTGGAAGGTGTCCCTGCCCATGGCAAGGGTGGGGCTGGATGGGATTTAAGTTCCCTTCCAACCCAAATCATTCCATGGTTCTATGATTAAAGAAGCCCAAGTGTAGACATAAAATCCCCAAACCTCGACTGCTTTGTCAGTTAAAGAAATAATGGGAAATTACTGACGAGACAAAGGAAAAATTGCAATCACAGCCACTTCAGATCAGAGCAAAGCCACCCCAGAAGATAAACCAGCAGCACTTGGAGAAAATTCCTGTCTGAGGGAGTTTCCAGGCACCATCCAGGCCCTGCTCATCGAGGGTGCTGCCAGTGACCAGCTGCTGCAGCACCTTCCTGACCTGCTTTGTCCAAGCAGCAGCACAGCCCCAAGCAGAGCTTCCCTGGGATATAAAAGGGATGAGCTGGTCGGAAATCTGGCTCTGGAACAGCTCCCAGGTTGTGGATCTGCCCCATATCCACCTGCCCTGTGATGCTGCTGCTCCAGGAGGTGCTGGGAACGTGCCCATGGATCTGCAGTGGGATCACTGCTGGTGGGAAATGCTGGAGGTGTGAAGATTTTCACAAAGCTGTGCAAGCAGGCCCCAGAAACAGCAGAAGAACTTGGAATTGGCTGCAAAACTTGAAAGTAGGATAAATTACAATAATACGGCCAGCAAGGGCATGAAACAATAGTTTGAGATTTTAGGTTTGGCTGGGATAGATCTTAAAACTGCAGAAAAATACTCTTAGCAAGATAGTAGAAGGTTTTAAGCTGGATAGGAATATTGATTATTGTTAATAGAAAGTATGCAAGCAGGCATTGTTTGAAGCAGGTGTACATGTGCATTGTGATTGGCTAGAACAACTGTCTGTGAGCTTTAGCAATGTGCTATTGGCTGGAAAGTTTTTAAAATGTTCTGTAACAGAGATCTTTGGCTGCTGCTGGCAGATGTGACCTGTTGCCATTGAGAGGAATGACAGACTTGTCTTTACAAACAAATTCTGGGTCTGCTGGTAGATAAAACCAGCACTGAGAGATAAGAGAAACAATGGGAAGGATCCTGCTGACTGATGAATGGAAAAGAAGATATTTGCCTTTACAAACAAACTGTAGGTTTGCTGATAAATGAAATTGGATATTGAAAGCTGAAAGAAACAATGGGGAAACCCCATAAATTCCATAAGAATTAAAAATTAAAAGAGGGGTTATACATTAAAGGGGAATTTTAGGCACTCTGGGAAGTCTGTACCTCTCAAGTACCTCAGACCACGGGGAAAGAGAGAGGGAAATGGGGCTGGAAAATTGGGATAAATAGGAGGCTGCGTCCTCCAAAATTTGAATGACACCAGGGGAAATGCTCCATGGCCTCTCCCTTTACTGGAATAAAGTAAAAGGACTCCTCTGTCTCCTTTTTGGATATAAACCTCTGGCATTTGTGGATTTTAATTTTCCTAACACTGGCCTTCATTAAAACCTTCATTTTCTCCTGGAGTCAGGCTGTTTGTGGTTGACAGGCCCATCCCTCTGCTCCCCTCACGCAGCAGCGCTGCCTCACGCTCCACTATCGTCCATAAATGCCATAAGAATTAAAAATTAAAAGGGGGGTTGTACATTAAAGAGGAACTTTAGGTATCAGCCACTCCAGGAAGTCTGCACCTCTCAAGTACCTCAGACAATGGGGAAAGAGAGAGGGAAATGTGGCTGGAAAATTGGGATAAATAGGAGGTTGCATCCTTCAAAATTCGAGAGACCCCAGGGGAAATGCCCCATGGCCTCTCCCTTAATTCAAATAAAGTAAAAGGACCCCTCTGTCTCCTTTTTGAACATAAATGTAATAGATTTGATCATAAATTCGTGCAATTCAACACAGAAGTTATAGTAGATGATAGAATGTATATTTTCTATAACCCTGTGAGTATAAAAAGTAACCTTGATTCCCAGACTGGGACGGGCGTTCACCAAATACCGGGACATGCTTTGTATACAATCTAACATCTCAATTTACACCAGAAAGGAGGGTGGCTTGCCAGGATGGAGCTCCTTGAGCTCATCAGATCTTGGGCACCCGGACCATCAACCCACCATCAACCCACCATCAACCCACCATCAACCCACCNCCGGACCATCAACCCACCATCAACCCACCATCAACCCACCATCAACCCACCATCAACACATCGACACCCATTCCGAGGGTGGACCCTGCATTTGACGACATCATCATCCCAAAAGAAGATTCCCGGAAAATCCTTTCAGAGCTGCCCAGCACCGGGAAATCTGTTCAAGGTTCATCATCGAGTGAAAAGACTGGGCTTGAATTTGAAAAACACAATACCTCTGCTGCCCGGAGGCACAAAATGCAGTATAAGAACCCGGACTCAACCACCAGCAAATGGTGGAACAGTGCGAGATAGCAACCCTGCTGTCAGTCGGCTGTTTCACCCAACATTCGAATGTTGCTTCCCGTGGCTGTCCCAGATAGATTTAAAATGGAAAAATAAAATTTATTCTTTCTATCCGATTGGCTAGTTGATCATTTATAACAATAAACCTCTGGCGTTTGTGGATTACTTTTCCTCACACCATCTCTCAATCATCTCAAAAAACACAAATCAACAAAGTCGATTTATGTGGTGCTTTATTTAGGGCCCGGGGACCTGAGGACTAGCGTCCCAAGTCAGAATCCCGAAGACCCTCATTTTACAATCAGCTTTTATATCTTTTTACAACTGATTACTTCATTAGTGTACGTGCAACACCCCACATCCCAAGTTACAATAGATACATATATCAAAATCAAATGACACTCCTTGAAGTCATAAATTTCACATGGTTGTCTGCTCCAAGACTATGGTTTAGCTCCTGTGGTCAAACTCCCACCACCAGATACCCATGGCTACATTATACTTTAACTTAATCTCATGGAAACATCTAACAGTTTCTACCTGTTTTGTTCTTAGCTAAGACTTTTAAGTCTCAGGAACCTCAGTACATTCCCATGGCACATTCCCAGGATTAAGGCCTACTTCTAATAGGGAAATCTTCAAGCCTTAGCATGACTACTACTACTTCATTATTTAATCTCTCCCAACCCCCCTTTGGTAACACTGTCATGAGGCTGATGCAGCAATGAAGGCTCCAGGAACATCTCCCAGAGGTCCCGTTCCGTTTGTGCAAACCCCCAACACTCTGCTGTGAGCCAGGGGAAAACACCCAGGGATGAGCCCTGCCCAAATCTCCTCAGCAGCACAGCTGGAGACACGGGGGGAAACAGCTCCAGCTCTGCTCTGCCTTATCTCCCCATTTTTAATGTGCCAATATTGACACAGCCACAAGCCCCCATCTCCCTGCTCACCCTCGGCAGGCAGCAAACACCGGGGGTGACTTTGAGCCTTGTTTACCAGGGAGAACAAATTTCAATTCTCCTCTCCACTCGTCTTTTTTATCTCCGTTTCCTCCCTCTGTATTTACCCTCTGCTCGGGCATCCCAGGGATGTGTTAATGTAAAATTCATGTGCATTAAGCACCACTCTGTAGGGGCCTTACAACCCACACTGACCCTAAAGGAGCCTTCTTTCCCCTATTCCCAACACCCCCATTGGAATAATAAACCTGAGTTTGATCTTCCTTTCTTATTTTTCTATTTTTTGGGGACCTATTTTGATCATTCCAGCAGCCTCTGGCTGTTTTAAAGCAGTTCCTGCACCTGTCCCCCTATTTCCAACACCCCCATTGGAATTATAAACCAGGGTTTGATCTTCTTTTCTTATTTTTCTATTTTTTTGGGACCAGTTTTGATCATTCCAGCAGTCTCTGGCTGTTTCAAAGCAGTTCCTGCACCCGAACAACTGTTTTGGCCCCACCAGAGTAACTGCAGCAAAAAACAGAGCTGCAAAGCAGCACTAAAACATTCCGAGCTATAACATTTACACTTGTATTTTATCATTTCACATATGGAGACATCACCTAATTGTCAATAGACTCACAACAATCCTCATCAAGGGCCTCACCCACAGCTCCTCAGAGTCAATGAGACCATCCTACTGCCTCCAAATGGCTTTGGATCGCCCCCAAAAGGGAAAAAAAACCCCACCAAGATAAATTGCAAATTGTCTCATTAACTCCTCCAAATGTCTTTTGAACCGTTTCCAGAAAAATAAATGAAGGGGAAAAAAAAAAAAAAAAGAAGAAGAAAAAAAAAAGTAGTCAAGCACTCCAAGAACACGACTGGAGTAAAAGGAGAAATAAAAATAAAAATGCAGCGCCCAGAGTAGTTTCAGAGTTGTAAGAGAGAAAATATAATCACATATTGCAGCTGACTCCTGAAAGGCAGGGAGAACAAACCCTGCCACGAGGCTGCCCCTCAACCCTTGGTGTCTGATCCCTCAGCCTCTCCTGTGGGAAGGATCCACACCATCATTATCAGAAATAACCACATTTCTCCCCATCTGCACTCACTCCAAAAAAAAAAAAAAACAAAAAACCCAGGGAAATAGGAAAAAAACACCCAACAAAACCCCACACAAGTGACAAAACAGTTACACCAACAGATGTGAGTCCTGATTTAAGCTGCTGTTTTTCTGTTCCTAGTAGTCTTTGTTTCACTCGGAGCATGTGCAATCACAAAATTTTCTTCCACTCAAGTGCATTAAAAAAAAAATTCTTGCAAACCATACACAACAACAACAACAATCCATTTTAAGTTCCCAATTCCAAAAGTTTTCAGATGGAAGGAGCCTAAATATCTGTAAGAATCCTACCCTGAGCTTAGAATTCATCATCTGGGATGCAGCAAATGCTCTGGGTATCTTTGATTTTCACTTTATTATATGCCTGGAATTGGTTAATTTGAGCCTGTCTCAAAGCAAAAATATTAATGTCACTGTCCTGAATATTTCCTGTTCACTGCTGAAATAAAACCCTCTGCTGGGTGGTGATTATGAAGCCTGATTGCCCTGGTAATTCCAATATCTGCTTCCCTTAATTTCCAACTCTCTCCCACCAAATAAAGCCCAGGACGAGGGAGAAGATTCATTAGCATCACTAAATTAAAATTATCCCAACAATCCACGGTCGCCTCCTGCTGGATTTTTGCATCAAGCCAAGCTTTGTTCTGCAGCTTTTCCCTGCTGGAGTAACAGATTGTGCCAACCCCACGTCGTGGCTCAGCAGAAGGGGGGTTCAGAGAGAGGATCAGTCTTCATTTGTGACTTAAATGGATCTGATGGGAAATTGAGTTTGGGGATTTTTGGGAGGGGAGAAGTCTCACAAATGCAGGAAAAAAAATTTAAAAAAAATATATTTGTGTATATATATATATATATATACAAAATCCCAACTATTCTTAGTTTCCTGTATTGTAAAATGTCTGTGATCTTAAAAATACTGCAGGACGAAAGCGTGGAATAGGCAATGCAGCTGTTTACAAAATACAGAGCAATTTCTGATTGCTTGTACACCATCAAAAAACAAGATATGGTGATGAAAAATACCTCAGCTTAATCACACATCCTGAGGTGATATCCCTGCGTTTTCTGCTGTGTCAGGGTGAATAATTCAGTTCCATCCAGATAAGATTTGCAATATAGTTTTGAATCTCTCTGTGCATTCTTCCCTTCTCTCCACAACACATTAGAGCCCAAAAATAGACATTTACCACAGAGGGCCAAAAAAAAAAAAGCAGAAAAATTCACACCAAGCTGACCAATTTTGGAAATTAAGCCGAGATATTTTGTATTTTCACCTCTTCAAAAATTTATTGCAACATCGGTCACCTGCAAAAATACACATCCAAGTTTTACTCCACAAAAAAAAAAAATAGATAAATAAAGGGAGGATTTTTACATGAGGATTAAGTTATGCCATAAAAAAATCCAGAAATATTTGGGAGGTTCTGGTGTTTCCTTCTCTTCCTGAATAATTGGAGACTTGACCTAATGCTGTTCCAAAGGACAGGCTTAACTCCCAACCCAAGATTCCTCCCCAATTCCAATTTCTCCTCCAAGAATTTAGGAAGAAAATCCCAATTTCAAAAGTTGTCATAGAGAAGGATTTCAACCATTAGAGAACATAATTACTCCTTTTTTTTAAAAAATCCTCTTCCTTGCATGGAGCTTGGCCACAGGCTGGAATTTATAAATTAAACCTTCATCACCACCATAAATGCACAAAAATAATAATTATTCCTTTTTTCCCCCTGAGGTGCCGCCAGCTGTCCCTGAGGAAGGGACACTGAGCAAAATCATTTAGAAAAGTTGGAAAAAACCTCCAAAACCATCAAATCCAAGCATTGCCAGGGCTGCCAAGGCCACCACTGTCCCAGGTGCCACATTTTGGTGGATTTTAGATCCCTCCAGGAATGGGAACAGCCCTGCCCTGGGCAGCTGGGCCAAGGTTTGACACCACTTTTGGTGAGGAAAACTCACACTGATTAAAAGTTTATCCCTCTTGTTAGAAATGCATATTATATAGTTGGCTTTTCTCAAATATTAACATGAATACTACAGGTATAATTGTGCTGTATTATCTTTTATTAATAGAGTTTAGAAAGGTGATGAATATATTTTCTGATTGTAACATAATGTTAACAGTAAAAAGACTGGGTTTTTTTCTTTGTAACATCTAAACTGACCAAACCAGAAGGTAAAGAGAGCCACCCTGCATTCCTGCATAAAGACTGCTGAACTTCTGTTTCTTATCCAAATGAAGAAAACCAAAAACCTCAGGAGAAGAATTTATGAGACCCAGGTCACCAGATGAAGTGGAGCCACCCACAGATGGATCCACCAGATAAAATGATTGGGGATAGTTGAAACTGATCAAACCCAAAGAGAATGTTTGAATCCTGCATTAGGGTATATTGAATATGTAACACAGAGATCCTTAAAAATAGAATCCAAAAGAGTGAAGGTGCTGCTGGCTGCCTTTATGCCAGGCACCCTCAGCAGAGAAACTTTTGCTTTTCTGCCTCCTAGTCGTCCATTTTTTTGGTTTTTATTAAACTTATAATTTTTCTAAGAAAGCGAACCTGGTTTTTCACACTCTGAACCTCAGCAGCCTTCCCAAACCAAGTGTTTTGTGTGTTTTCCTCTCCTGTTTAAAATCAGAAATGCAGAAAAATATAAACAGTCAAATTAAAAAAAAAAAAAAAAATAAGGGAAACCCACTCAGAGCCTGCACTGAACCACACCCCAGGGAACTTGTAACTGCTTCTCAGCAGAGCTGGGTGAAATATCGGTATGGATCATGTCAGGAGGAATTACCAGCACTTATTTATGGCTGTGCCACCCAATCCTCACATTTATTCACTTTATGTCACGGCTTCACTTTTAATTTGATCATCCTCCTGATTTTCTCCACATCCCCCACGCCCTGGAGGCTCTTTGAGAAACAACAAAATTCTCGAGCCCAATTCACAGGAAAACACCCCAGATAAAGCCAGGCCAGCAGTAAATGACCATTGGCTTCTCTCCTCAGATGCTACAGCTGCATTTATCCCACTCCTGCCCTTCCAGCATCTCCATTTTTCCCCCCTCAGTCCCAGTAGCTGCATTCTCTTCCAATGGGATTTATTTTTGCACTATTTTTACACTAAAATGGATCAATTCGGAGCCAGGATGATTTGTGTTTCCATCAGGATCACAAAGAACATCAGTTTAAATTTAAAAAAAAAAATAAATAAATAAAATCGGTTTTTCCCAGCGACAAAGAACAGATGTGCTTCAAAATTTTATCAAAGATCACTCCAGTTTTGAGGAGCTGAGAGAAGTTTTAACAAATAGTTTCTGACCTGTAATTCCTTTTCAGCAACCCAAAAACATGTTTAAGGCATCGAGGCAAAGATAAAAATTTGCAAAGCACTCAATCCTCCATTCTCCTCCTTCCTCAGACAACAGGATGTGGGCTTCAGGGTTTTGTTTTGCAGGAAAAAATAAAATTAAAAATAAAAAAAAAAAATTCAAACAAGACAAAAAAAAAATCTGGTGCCAGCTTATTAAAAATTCAACCAGTCTGGCCCAGCTGCATGTGTCTAACTCAGTCTGGCAAGTTTGCTGCTCTCTGAAGAGAGATTTATTTTTGCATTAAACACACATTCAGAAAATGAAGTTCAAGGCTTTGACAGGCGAGTTTTGGGGAGTTGAATGGGATTTATTGGCCTGGAGGTGTTGCCACCTCTGACTTCCATGGAAGTTTCTCACCCATCCTCTCCAGAGGTATTTCCCCAGGAGCACAGGCTCTCTTTAGAACATGCCTTTTCCTTTTTTTCTTTTTTTTTTTTTTTTTACAACAAATCTGCCATTGGACTAAAGATTTTTTTTTTCTTTTTTTTAAAGAAAAGAAAAAGAGAAAATTGTATTTTAATGGATTCTTTCCCTTTGACAAGACACATAAAAATCGTTACCTTGTGCATTAAGTGACTATAAAAGCAGCTGCCATCATTTCATTTGCTTTTAGAACCTCCCTGCACACACAATGTCACATTTTACACATTAAAATAACACCTGGTCAGAGTGAAACTTCTCAGAACAGCTGGGTGGTGTTTTTGGGACAGGGCTGGCTCCCCACATTCCCAAACCCTGGTTGTCTTTGATTATTACTGCTACTATTATTTTTATTATTATTACTACTACTACTACTACTACTACTATTATTATTATTATTATTATTATTATTATTATTATTATTATTATTTCCCAAGCTTCTACAGTCTCATCATAAAAACCATATTAACTGAGTGAGGAAAAAATAGGAAAATAATTTTAAAATAAAAAAACAATGTTTGGATTGGGGTCTTGTTCCTTGGGCCTATTAAGCGGGGAGGAGGTATTGTGGGTTTTTCCTATTTTTATTTTAAATTGAGGGTGAGGTACAAAGTGCTGCCTGTAGTTTATTCACACACCTACACTATTAATTTCTCAAAAACCAGCACAAACCCAACTAAGAGCATTAAATTAAGCCTTAATTAAGTGACAAAATCAGTCAGCAAAGTGACCCACGGTCCCCACTCAGCACCACCACCCCGTGGGACAGCAGTGACTCCTCACCAGCAGGAAAATACCAGGAAAACTGGGTTTTGCCTGGCAGATTTGAGTCCTTCCCTTGCCAGGAAAATCAGCATTTCCCCAACAGCTCTGCACAGGGAGAGCAGCATCCCCTGGGCCCTGACAAAACAGATCCCAGCCTGGCCATGGAGGCCCCAGACAGGAGCTGCCCCTATTCAAAAATGTCAAGAAAGTCCAAAAAGTTGTCATTCAACACCTGAAAACTGTGTCATTACCATGGCATCAGAATTAATTCAATTATTACCATCCATATTATTATTTTTTTCCATCCACCCATAGCAGCTTTGATGAAACAAACTCATTTCCAAGGCTGCAGTGGGATGGTCTTTCAAAATTTTGGATTTAGTCAAAAATAACCTCAGCTTAAATGGGTTTCCAGCAGTTTGTTTGTATTAGTTATATTAATTTTATTTCCGAGTCTTAGTTTTTTAATAGACTGATATATATTATATATAAACACAGATATACTTTATATATATATATAAACTGATGAGAAAGATACAGACACTGTTTTCCTTAGCTTATTCAAATTATCATTTCAAGAGTTGCAAGAAATCACCCAAAATCAAGTTCTTTTCTGTCCTAATCTCTATTAAACCACACAAGTCATTGCCACAGTAACTCCTAAATCTACCCACTTCAAATTGCTCTCCAATGCTCTGGATGTTGTGGGGTTTCACTTAAGAAAGTGACTTTAAATCTAAATTGCTCTCCAGTGTTCTGGGTGTTGTGGGGTTTCAGTGAACATGTGGAAAAGATGGATTTGTTTCCATATAAAAAGAAAATCCTTGAAATTACAAAGGGAAATTGTCACTAAGTGCCCAAATGCTTTGGTACAGCACCAAACCCTGAACCTGAGGTGGAAGGAAATAAAAAAATCCCCTTGTGACAGGAGTGTTTTATCCCCTGCTCTGCACACCTCCTGCAGCCCAGAGCTGAGAATAATCCAGCTGGGATTGGTGCTCCTTGGAGGAAAATTCTGCTTTGCTGAGGTAATAATGGATTCCTTTGGGTGGGGAAAGCCCTCCATGATCACAGAGTCCAAAACCAGTCCCTGTCCCCCAAGTGCAACATCCTGGTGGCTTTTCAATCCCTCCAGGGATGGGGATTCCACCCCTGCCCTGCCCAGCTGTCCCAGGGATGGACAAGAGGAATTTTTTCCTTCTATCCAATCTAACCTGGTGCACTCTGAGGCTGTTTCCTCTCCTCAGGTGCTCCCCACCTGCTCAGGAGACAGGGCCAAGGTGGGAGCAGGGCTCTCCCCAGGCTCTCCAGCAGAGAAACCCCTCTGCTGGGCTCAGAGTTCAGCCCCTAAATCACTGCAGGAATATCTCCAAGCCCACATTCCCAGCAAAGGCTGCAGCTGCTGCATCCTCTGGAATCCCCCATTCCAGCAATAATGGTTCAGTGAATTACAGAGGCAGCAGAAAAGGACAATTTGTTGCTGCCACCCTGATTTTTTCAGTTCAGATCATCCTGGCGGGTCCCACCAGCCTCTGTTTGATGTTCCACGGGGCCACACAAACCCCACAATCATTTCAAACAATTTTTTTTTCCCCCCTCTCTTGTTTTTCTGTGAGTAATTGCCAGGTATAAAATACAGCTCATCCTGAGCCAGCAAAGCCCAGCACAGGGCTGCAGCTACATTTATTTCTTCTATAAATAGCATTTCATAGAGTGCTCACTGTGGAATTCATACCACTTTAGCAATAAGATGGAAGTGGTGTTTGGGAAACAGCATAAAAATGCATTTTTAATCATGAAACCTTGTAAACTTTGCCTGGGATAGTGTTAGAGACAACTTTTCCTTGCAAAAACATTGGAGGGATAAACGCTGAGCAAGTCATGGGTCAGATGTTGGAATGATTGGGATTCAGAAAGTGGCTCCAGACACATTGAACCTGTCTCAGCATTTTAGGGTTGAAGTTAAAAATACAAAGCAATGAATTTGGAACATGATTATTCCATAGATGTTTCTGGGCACTGCTGGAGAAAATAATTTGGGCAAGGTACAGGAGGCTGATGAATGTAACTCCAGGATTTGGGATGAGGAAATTTGTGCATTTCAAAGGTGGAGATGGCCTGGAAGAACCTGTCTTGGCCAAAAATCATCAATTCCCACTGCCCTGAGGGCCTTGATCCTCCCTGGTCACCAACAGCTTCTTTCATCAAGGTTGGGCTTTGGTGGGTCTTTGTCCCCAAATTAACACTTAATTTTTGTTAAACTTGAGCCTAAATATGTTGGCACTAACACAAGAAACTCCACCAAGTTCTGGCAGGTCAAGAGAAAGGAAGCAGCAGGATAAAGCCAAAAAGAAAATAAAGCAAAAAAACAAGAGTGAAAACCCAAACATATCAACCTCTTCCCATTTATTCATGGAAAATGAAGAAACTACTCATCCTAAAGCCTATTTGCTACCCATTTTCCACAATTTTCAGAAATCAACAGAACAATGGGAAGGTGGTTTTCTCCTTTTCCTAACAAGTGAAATAAAACCCAGCGTAAAGGACTGAAATGGTGATTGAAGTCGAGGAAATTAGTGGGGAATATGTAGAGACAAAAAGAAAACAGGATGCAAAGCTTGGCTTCCAGAGTGCATTGAAACTTGAATTTGTTGTCTTCACATCAAGACTGAACAAACATGATTTTAAATTAAATCCTGACCACCAATAAACCCCTTTGGCCCAGACACTTTCACTTCATGGACGTATTTTTTTAGGGGGGATAAAAAACCACCCTGAAACCCAAGAAATTTCCATGAGGAGATTTGCAGCTCTTTCCTTTGGAAAAGCAGAAAATCCAGCAGGAAAGGCTCAGTGAGGATGTGCCAAGGAGGGGTTGTTGTCTCCATGCCAGGGTTTGGTACTGAAGGACAGATATCCCTGTGCTTCCCACCTCTCCCAGTTCCAAAAAATTCCCACAAATTCTCATTCCCAGCAGCTCTGCAATAATTCCTGAGCACTGCAGGCTGACCTGGCTCATAAAGGGCTGCTATAAATAATTCCGTGGTTAATTCAATGAAAAGGCTTTGGGAAAGGAACAAGGGAATGATGATCCAAAACGAGCCATTCCCTAAACTTCCTCAGGGCTCTCAGGGCGCCAGACACAGGAGGTGCTGATCCCACACAAAATCCAAAGGGCAATGCATATTTTAAAGGAAAATCCACTGCAAACACCGAGGGAAGGCTGGCACTGACTCAGGGAGCTGTGCCTGGAGCACAAAAACCAGGAGAAGTCTCATGGAGCCCGCTGAACCCGAAGGAATCAGACATGGCCCGGGGAAGGCGACACCAACATCAAATATTCCAGCTATAAATACCCTGCCTGCCTCTGGCAGAGACCTGGGCCACGCAGGGATAAGCAGGACAAACAGGGAAAGGCTTTTGGAGCTCCCTCAGTGCCACTGACCACATTCCAGAGAGACACAGCCACCAGCACATGGAGGAGACAGAGCCACTGTGAATGTCCCCTGGGCCGGGTGGGAATGCCAACACTCCACGGATCCCAAAGTCATGGGGGAATTGAGTGGGAGAACCTGTCCCAAAAACATCACCCCAGTGCTGCAGCAATAAGGGTGAAGGTCTGTAAAAAGAATTATGGGGCTTGGATGAGGTTAATATCCCTTTTTTTAAAGAATTACAGGGTTTGGATGAGATTAATATCCCTTTTTTTAGTACAAGTCCAAGTGAGAGAATTCCTGAGTCCATCAGCATTTCCCTTGTACTTTCAGTCATGATTCACCTTCCATTTCAACAACAATTGGAGCTGTAATTTAAAATATCCTGTATTTTTTCTCAATTGCTGGGATTTCCAGCCTGGCCTCTCAGGAAGAGCCAACAGCAGCAAAAAAGGGAAACCACTCATTCAAAACTGGACAGACCCAAGGAACACGCCCCCCACCACGGCTCTGAAATTACCAAAAACTCCTCCCAAGATGAAATTCATAAATTAGTGAAGAAACCCTTCAGTGTCACCACGAGGACTAACAGGAGTTTGGTGAATTATTTACTCATGGAGCAGGAGACAAGGGAAAGCTTGCAGCAACATCAATACTTGACACATTAGTGAGTCTTTCACTTCTGTTTTATCAGCCTGCTCATGTGCTCTCAAGTTTGCTGACCCATATTCTGGGGCTCACTGAAAAGAGCAGCCTTGAAAAGATGTGACAATCTTGTCCATGTAAAATCAAATCTGGAAAACTGAGATCTCTGGGGTTTTTTAACAAATCTCTTCTGCAGCCACTGCAAAGGTGACTCAAAGAACAGCTGGGATTTCGTTTTGGGTCTTCCATGGCACAAAGCTGTTCACTCATTCTGGGTATTAGCCCCAAATAAATGCATGTTTCAGGAAAATGTTAGAGTTTTGTCATAGTTTCTGCTCTGTTTTTTTTTAATTTATCAATGTTTCATCAGCTTTCAGACAGAGAATGTCACACCTCTGATCTCCTTCACAAAGATTTGTCCATAACTAAAGGAGCCAAACTCATCCCTGCTCTCCCAGCAGGGAAAGATACAAAGGAAATAAATGGTCAAACATCCTCCCTCCTCTCCATTCTGCAACACAGGAGGGAAGAGGCCACGCCAGAGCTTCCATGAAATCAGAGAAAACTCAGAATGTACAATTTTTCCATGATTTCCCCATTGAAAAAACCCTCTCCCAGCAAGAGTTTGGCAGTTCAGAAGGACAAAACACTGAAAATGGGAAATGCTCTCATGGATAACCAACAAGCACAGGATCTTTTTCTTCATACTTTTAAATATGGACAACACCTCCTTCCAGGTCAGCCTTGCTTCAAAGGGACAAATCCTCATTTGACCAAATTTGATGGTTTTATTAGAAATTTTGATGCATATAGAGAGACAAATGAAAATCGGATTTTGGAGGCAGGAAGAGGAAAAAAAATCCTGCATTTTCCTTGAGTCTTTTTCACTCTTTCCTGATTAAACTACTGCCAAGCCCACCAGGGTTGAACAGTGGCCACATCCCTGGCTCTGAGGGAAAAATCCCACAAAAAAAAAAAGGCTGCTTGGAAGGAAGTATTTGGCACACAGATATTTCCTGGAGTAGCTGCAGAAAGGATCCTGTTTGAGCATCTCAGGTCACCAGCAGACAATTGAGGCACAGATGTAGAAAGAACATCGAGCTTTGGGGGATAATCAGATTTATTTTTTTCAATAACTACAGCATATTATTTTCAAGTGGTTAACTGAGAATAACTCTTGCAGAAGTACAATATAACAGTAATTATTCCAAAATCAATGGCACAAAAGGGTTCATTTCAAATCACGTTATGATTGCTGGATTAAAGTAGTTATTATATAATAGGATAGCAATTACTCCACCTTAATAATTTCTGGGTTTCTGAGGGTGAAAGTGATAATGCAAGCTACAGCAGGTGTCAAATTTTAGATGTTGTGGAATGAATATTCCAAAGGCTGGGAAAGAAACAAAACAGATTAGCATATAAAAACCACAGGCATGGAAAAGAGCTAAAAATACCCAACTACTCCAACCCCTCTTGCCTTGAGCAGACATTTCAGAAGCAGCTCCCTCATGACAAAGAGCAGCTTAAATCACAAGGAGGCTGAGGGTTCTCAGCACCCTTCTCTGTGAATCAGGATTTTAAAGGGTTAAGATTTTTAGCCAAGGGTTAGAAGGAATTTATATCGATTAGGATGCAAGTTAGGAAAGACAAAAGATAAGTTAATGATTGTTAGATGCTTAAGCTAGTGCTGGATGATGCATTGCTATTATGATATATTGCTGTTACATTATTGATATATTGTTATTATGTGCTTGTTTTAGTTGTGTTTGTAGAAGGAAATTAAATAGATGGACCATCATGATAACAAATGGAAACCAGTGGGATGTGACCTGCACCTGGACTCAGCACTAATTGATCACAAAGCAGGAGGGACTGGACTGGGCCAAAAGGTCCTGAAGGCTTTGCCAGCAGCAAGGAGGTAAAAAGGTCATTGTGATGAAGACTTTCCTGACTTCATCCTTCACGACCACTGACCTTATCTCACTTACTTTTAATCCCAAGATCGCTCTTTTTTTCTTTAAATACCAGATGCAAACTGCTTTTTGATCATGTTATAAGGGCAGAACCTTTTCAGATGCCACCTTCAATCCTGCTTGGAGGACTTGGAAAGAATATAAAGGAGAAACAACCCTCTTGACAAGCTTTTCCAATTCCTCTCTGCTCTGTGGTAGCTTTTCCCTTATTCCCAGTTCCTAAAAGAAATCTGTGCTAATAGACCAAAGAAATGTGGTTGTTTTTTGGGGTTTTTTTTACAGATTCAAGACCCCAGAAAGAAGAACTGGGGTTTTTTTTCCCCATTTTCCTTAAAGGAAAGATCTCATCTGTGCCTCAGGGCACAATCAGTGCCCAACAGCTGCAGCACCAAGGCAGAACTAAATACACACCTGCCTGCTTGGTCTTTAAAATCGAGTTCTCTTGGTATTACAAACTAAATGGCAAGTCCAGATGAAGTCCACCTAATTCCTAAAGAACAAATATTTGAGCCCTGTCAAGGAATGCAAAGTCCCTTTGGCAAGGGAAGCAGACACGGAGGTTCAATCCAGGTAAATGTGCAGAGTTTAATAGAGTGGAAGAAAGGGAAAAGGAAAGTCTCTTAAAAAAGATAAGTCTGTATTGATTGTAAATTTATTAAATGTAGTTCAACACACGAATTTTTGCCCAGTCCTGTCAAAACAGGGAAACACAGAGGAAAAGCAGCCCTGGAAACACAATCAGGCAGAGATGAAAGGAGAGGGATTTCTGTCACTGAACGTTTCTGCAAGATGGATTTCATTCTGTGTGGATTATCAGCAACCAAATTATTAAAGGTGCTTCACAAAACCTAACCAGTCACAGGACTGCCAAAAAATAGACTCTCAAAGATCAATGGCAGCAAGATGCCACAAACTGCCAGTGGCTTTGGAAACATTAAGCCAAGAGCCTTAAATAAGTTCTCAAATATTCCTCAAAAATTCAAAATATTGAGTAACACCGATGCACTATTATTATTATTTTTTTTTCCTCAGTTTGTTTACAATTAGCAAATTGTTTACAATTAGCAAGTTTTTCATGGCTGAGGGCAGGAGCCTGATCCTCCAGGCTGCAAACAGCAGCTGGGAGGCCAAGGGAAGCCAGCCCACCTCTCACCAAAACACTTTGTGTCTGTCCTCCCTCCTCCTCTCCAGAAGAACTCTCCATTTATTAGGAATTCTTCTAGGGCAGAGATGATTTTTGTGATGCCACCAGATGGTCCAGCCCCACTCAAACCAGGAAGAGCAAATGTTTTCTGTAAACATCAGAGGGAGAAGTTGGATGCTGTGATGTTCAGCCAGGAAAACTCCCCTGGGCCCAAGCTCAACTTGGGCTTTGAACCTCCAAAGCCAAAAGCTGCTCCACCAGGGCTTGAGGAGCCTTATTTTACAATTTTTGGGACCCAAAGGAAGGAAGCTGTATTGGGAAGGAGTTGATTCTTCTGATTTTCACTACCTGAGCAGTGCCTGAAAGCTCCCACTTGGGGAATAAGAGCGGGAGTGAAATAAAAGCAGTGGGTTTGCTGTTTTAGGAATTTTTCCATGAAAAAGGATCCAGCAAGGGGCTGCTCTCCAGCTCACTGTGCCCACATGGAGCTTTTTCCACATCCTGATTATGGCTTTTTCCCCTCATTTTCCTTTCATTGCTTCATCACAAGTGACAAGAACTTCCAGGTGACACCTTTTATCACCAAGCCACTGCTCCTCTCCTCCTGTCCCCTTCAGCCCAGGAAAGGCAAAATTTTGGTGGGAAAGCATCCCAAGGCACAAAAGGGAAAGCTCCTTCCTGCAGAACCCAGCTCCTGTCCTGACACCATTTGTAACAGTTTTAGGGTTTTTTTATTTTTGTTGAGGTCAGGATGAAAGGCACAGGAAATGTAGGATTAAGTTTGGATTTGGTTGTTTATTATATTTTATTTACGTGCAGACTCACGTTCTGTGAGTTTTAATTAGCATGCCAGGAAAATGAGGTAAAATGGAGAGCTGCTAACTTTTTTTTAAGGTTATTTAAGTGATAATCCCTTAATAACGAAGTGATACTTATATTATTTATGGTTTTGACTTAATAATGACTACTGAAGGCCCACAGTTCAGAATTTTTCACTTAATTACAGAAAACTACTTAAACTTAGGAAGAAGAAGGTGAAGAAAGACTTAGACAATGCTCAAATCTTGTCTCACATGTGTTACTATGTACTAAAAACTTAAATCTAAGTTTCACCCTGTGAGGTCACACAACTACAAATACATGATTATTCAAACTACACACCCACAACCTTTGTGCTGTTAATTAATTAATTCATTAATTAACCAGCACGAGGCTCACACAGAGACTCAGGAGGCTCCAGGATCTCCTGGCATGGACACAAGTCCTGGGAATGCTGAGAGACACTGGAATAACTGAATTTAGCAGCCCTGGGCAGGACATCCCGCCTGCAGCAGACACCAGACAGTAAAATCCCAGGGAGGGGAAATACCTCTTCAATCTGCTGCTAAGAGAAAGATTTTTCCAGAAAAAAAAAAAAACAAAACCAGAAAAATAAACCAAACTCCTTACCTTGAAAGCAGCATTTATCCCATTCCCAGGAACAGGCCAGCAGGAATATCCAACCCTCCTGTATCCATGGATTCCATGGATTCCACACCCCCAATAAACAACTCTGCTCCATCCTTCCCTCCTTCCTCCCTTCCTTCCCTGCTAAATTCCCTCCCCACAGCACCTCCTTCCCGAGGGGCAGCAGCTGTTCCTGCTCAGCAGCACAGAACCACACAGCTGGGGGGGATACTAGAGGGAATTCCTACAGATTTGGGGAATTCCTACAGATTTGGGGAATTCCTACAGATTTTGGGGATCCCAGGCACCCACAGCCCCCCTGTGAGGGCAGAGAGCCCCTCCTGACACTCAGCAGGGTGTGTTTAAGACAAAATGTTTGGATCTATGACACTGTTTTACACCACAACGACACAGACTCAGAGATTCAGAAGGCTAAAAAATGACTTTTATTTTTGGGATGTGTTTCTTTTTTATGCTATTTTACACAGATTGGTGAAATTTGATTGGTGAAAACAAAGGCAAAACCTCTTCACTCACACTGGTCAGAGCAGAGGGACATCAAGAAGAAGTCCCTCCTAGGGAAAGGAATGAATCACAAAGTTACAGCTACAAAAAACATTTTTCCTGTTTACAAAAAAATTTCTTGGGAAAAGAATTTCAGAAAACCAAAACACTTCAGGCATGGAACCAGGGCTACAGATCTGAATGGAATACCAGGAAATTCTGTGGGATCTCAGGAGGTTCAGCAGGACCAGGTGCTGCATCCTGCTCTGGGTTCCCCCAGGAGGGACATGGACCTGTTGGCGGCTCCATTCCAACAACATTCCAAAATTCCAGTAGATCACAGTTCTAAAAGTTGTCTGTTTGTATTCCTATTTTTTTCTCTCTCCCCAAGTTTTGCTGTGTTACAGAATGGCTTTAAAATTTCATTATTTCCTTTCCCTCTCCTGCCCCAACCCCTGATATTTGTGTTGTTGAGCCACGCTTCTGCCCAACACTTTTTTTCTCAGTGGAAAATCTCTCTCGTTTGCTGAGGTCTCCAGTTTCAAACCATTGCCAAACACATCCCAGAGAGCTGATTCCTTAAATAACACCATTGCAGGGGGAAAAAAAGATAAATTAATTCCCTTCACAAAGCCCTGCATGGAGGGCACGTTGAGCCTTTTGAAGGATCCACGACCTGAATTGGCTGCAAATTCCAAAGGTCTTGGGGTCACTGGAAATGCTGATTCCCCTCCCAGAGCAGCAGAAGCTCTTGTTAAATTTGGGTCTAAATTTGGAGGGGTTTTCATGTCTCCTCAGCTTCCTCTTTTTCAGATCCTTCCCTACTTTTCGTTGTCGTGCAGGGAAGTCAAATTCCTGCTCTGTGAAATTGCAAACTGTTTCCATGGAGATGATTAATATGTTCATAAATCCCCAATAATTCATTCACTGCGGGACCACTGAGGGTGAAATGTTGGCTGGCAGAAGAAGAGGCCTTTAAAAACAGATTTTTTTTTCCCCCTTTTGTAATAACCCAAATAGAGAAACAAAACAATTAGATAAGTGCGATGTGAGCAACGTGAATATTTCAAATTATTAAATTATTATTTAAATTATTATGTGTCTCCTTCATGGTGTTTGAGACTCATCCTAAAAATTTTAACTTTAGTGAATATTAAGGAATATCTCTTTATCAAACCTTTCAATAATTAAAAGGTGAAACAATGATAATTGAGACATGTAGATGGTGGATTATTGTTATTTACATAATTCCATCCTGTGAAAGGCACAGGTTGAGAAAAGTCCCCGTTCCAGGTCAGGATAAAGAGTCAGTGTTCATGTTAAAACAGTCATTAAAGAGGAAAGTAAAAATACCTGAGAGTTTTCACACATTTTACCTTTTTTTGTTTCATCTCCTCTTTACTGAATCATTTTCTACTAATAAATCATATTGGGTTTTCACTCCATTTGACCTAAAATTAATAAAAAAACTGTTAATAGGGAAGAAAAAAAAAAAAAAAGGAGTCAATGGTCATATTAGAAGAGTCATTACAGAGGAAAGTAAAAATACCTGAGAGCTTTCACACATTTTACCTCTTTTTATTGCATTTCCTCTTTAATGAATCATTTTCTACCAAAGCTGTGTTGCTAAAATTCAGCCAATCTCACATCCTGGGATGTGAGAGACAAGCAGAGCTTCTCCACTGACTTAACACAAACCTCTCAGCTGATGGCAGAGCTGGAAAAACTCACTTCAAAGCACAGAGCAGGGATGAAGGGCTGCATGTGGAAGATGAAAATGCTCATCCCACTCTCCGAAGAAGCAGAACCAATTAATTTGAACTAGATTAATTAAAAGAAATTTGAAATGCACAGCTGCACTTTTGACACCCCAGTTGTTCCTGGTTACCTGGTTTGCCCTCCAGATCTCAGGGGTCTGGGGCAAAACTTGGGACTGAAGTGGCAGGAAATGAAGTTTCAGGATTTTTTTTCTCATTTTGGAGGTGGCAAAAAGCATCCCAGGGTGACCTCACAGGTCCATTTTCCAAGCTGGGTCTGCACAGAAAATCTTGTGGTGCCTCCCCATGGATGGTGTAAAGGAGACACTCCAGGCCAGGATGGGGCAAATCCCATCCCCTGTCAGAAGGCTGGAACCAACACCTCCTATCCTCTGGATCCAAATAAATCCTGTTTTCTGCAAGGCTGAGACACTTTGGGCAAGGTCTGATTGTAGGAGAGCTGAGGGAAATATGTTGAGCAGCTGAAGGTGTGTTTTTTATTTTACAACACGAAATTCTGGAATTCTGAGGAGTGGCTGCCAAAGCTGCACAAATTCTGCCATTCAGATTCCACAGGAATAAACTCAGAAATCCCCAAATAACACTGACACGACTCCACAGAGCTGCAGCAGTGCAGGATTTCCCTCCCATTGGAGTAAATGGAGATTTTTCACAGAAGTCAAACCACTCTGGAGTTGCAGTGCCCTTCCTCTGACAGTGCACAGAGAAATACATTGCCAGGGTAAGGGCAGTGTAATCAAATTGAAATATATTCCTGTTTGACACTTTCATCTGCTTTCTCCTGCTTCTTTCCACTGGAAAAGGACTTTTCACAAGGGCACACAGTCAGAGGATGAGGGGGAATGGCTTTAGGATGAAGCAGGGTAGATTTGAATTAAATATTAGGAAGAAATTGTTCCCTGTGAGGGTGGTGAGGGGATGGGATTCCCAGAGAAGTTGTGGCTGTCCCTGTGGAACTGTTTTACACCACAATGACACAGACTCAAAGATTCAGAAGGCTGAAAATGACTCCATGATTTTTGGGATGTGTCTCCCTTTTATACTATCCTACACAGACCAGTTTGATTGGTGACACAAAGACAAAACCTCTTCACTCACATTGGTCACACCAGAGGGACATCAAGAAGAAGTTCCTCCTAGGAAAAGGAACGAATAACAAAGTTACAACTACAAAAACTTATCTCTTGTTTACAGATAATTCCCTGGGAAAGGAATTTCAGAAAACTCAAAATATCTCAGGCACAAAACAGGGCTACATCTCTTGATCCCTGGATCAAGGCCAGGCTGGACAGGGCTTGGAGCAGCCTGGGACAGTGGAAAATGTCCCTACCCATGTCAGGAGTGGAATTGGATGAGCTGTAAGGCCCTTCCATTCTCCAATAATTCCTTCCAACCACTGGAATTCCACGGAATTTCAAGCCACACAGGAAAAGAGAGCTCACCCTTGGCCAGCTTCTTTCTAGCCCTGAGAGCAGATTCTCCATTTCCAAATTATTTTTCACGCTCCTGCACAGCATTTACAGCACGGAGCTGGCTGCTAACACGGAGTGCAAAGGTTTTGGGAATGATGGGTGGGAAAAAAGGGATCAATCCAGGGCTGCCTCAAAGTCATCCAGGGCAGCAGCTGCTCTGGCTCCAGCCCTGCTCCTGCTGCAGTGGAGCAGGGCCAGGGAGTCTCCAGCTCTGCCCGTGGGCTCTCATCCATGGGGTTTGGATGGGAGCTCCTGGCTCGGGGGTGGAAGGCAAATCCAAGCTCCAGCTGCAGTTAAATGCTGGGCTGGGTGATCCAGCTGCTGTGCCAGGAGCAGGGAGCAGCCTCCACACCCAGCAGGAGCCTCCCAAACCCAGCCCAGAGGGGTTTTGCACCTGGGCCAGGCTCCTTTGGGAGCATCCCATGGACTGCACGGACAGGGAATGAACGGGGCCCTCGGGAAGCACAGGATTCCAAAATCCAAAGGAGGCACCTATTAAACATCTATTAAACGGCCTAAATTTCTCTCTTTGTTAAAGCTTTTAACTTATTTCTTTGTTAAGGCTTTTAATTTCGCTCTTTTTTAAGGCTTTTCTCTCTTTTCTAAAACTTTTAATTTCTCTCTTTGTTAAAGCTTTTAATTTATTTCTTTGTTAAGGCTTTTAATTTCTCTCTTTTTTAAGGCTTTTCTCTCTTTCTTAAGGCTTTTAATTTCTCTCTTCTTTAAGGCTTTTCTCTCTTCTTTAAGGCTTTTCTCTCTTCTTTAAGGCTTTTCTTCTTTGAGGCTTTTAATTTCTCTCTATGTTAATAAGGCTTTTAATTTCTCCACCTAGAACCTGACTTCAGTTCAGCCTGTCAAATTTTGAAGTTTTCCCACCTAAAAATGTTGGGAATCTACCCTTAATCCTGGGATGACGTTCCCATTTGGGTGTGATAAGGACATGCTCTTAATTGACCAGCACTTTTAAGGAAACATTAAACCTGTTCAGGATCCCTTAACTCCCAGTTTGGGATGACTCTGGGAAGTTCCTGATCTCCATCCCTCATTGATAGGGCTGCAAACCAGAAATGGAAATTCAATTCCTGGCACTGCTCAGCTGAACTTGGGTCATGGAACCACCTCAAGAGCATGGAATTAACAGCAATAAATAAATAAATGCAATTTCTGCTGGTCATTGTTGCCAGGTTCAGGCCTGGATTATCCACTGCTGTGAGGAAAATCTGCAGGACTCCTGAAATGGGCTCAGTGAAGAGGGAAGGATTCAGAAAACCCTGTCCCAGTTTGGACTGAACTCTAATTTTCCAGCTTTGTGTTCTTCTCAATGAGCTGGGTTGTTTTGTAACTCAAAGTCTTCATTCTCTCAACATCAAGTGATTTCTGTAAATGTAATTTTAACTGGGCAGGTTGTCTAAGATCTCCCATTCTGCCTAAATCTGATTTTTGTTGCTAATTCTTTTTTTTTCTTCCCCTGGGTTTTGCAGCTTTTTTTCTTTCCTGTTTTAAAGACCAGCAACAAACAAACTCAGCTTTAACAGCATGTAAAATTTGGCTTTAATGAAGAGAGACAAGGATGGTGTTGAACCCTTCCAGAAAAATAAAAAGAAGGGCTGAGTTCCTCCTTAAGTTTCTCAGCAATTCTTAATCAAACTCATGAGGGAAAACCAACAAAAAGTTTTATAGTATTAAAAAAAAAAATTCACAAATTTCAACTAATTTTCCACCTCTTCTCCAGCCCTGTTTCCTGTAGGTAGATGGGATCTGTGGGCCTCCTGCAAAATAAAATACTTTTAACAACTTTTCATGACAAGATGAAATTCATCCTTAGTGGTACCTCAGCACTTCCTGAGCTGTGGAGAAGTTGTCACTCAGAGAGAGAATTTTAGCTCTAATTACCTCCACCAAGAGGAAAATGTGTCCTCACAAGCATGAAGTGAGCAGCAAATCCATTTATTATAACAAATCACCCAATAACGAGGCCAGCACAAGGAGATTCGGGGCTGGGATGACACGACATCACCTCAAAGAGAAAATACAATTCCTGTCACCCACCCAGCAGCTTTTAAAACAGATTTACTGATGGGGACAAGCTGTGTGTAAAACAAGGAGCTCATAGTTGGCTGCTCCTTCCATATTTTATTTATAGACTCCCCTCAGTTTGCCAGTTAACCACCCAATCTGTCTTGGAAATGTTTAATAAAACTGCTGCTCTCTCCTAGCTCATTTTGCTGGCTGAAATTCCTTGAGTTGTTGCTCCCAAAATTGGGCACTTGGTGATTGGTGAGGGCAGTGACTGCTCGCTGCTCACCTCAAACGGGCAGAGAAAATAATTGTTAATCATTTTTATGCTTTCATTTATTTTTTTTTTCTCCTCTCTTCAAGCACCGTCTCCTCATGTGTCTTAAAAAAAATGTAATTTTAGGAATAGTTATGGTCTCATGTCCAAGGGCTGGTATTGAAATGTGCTGGATGGTCACGGGTTCCAGAGGAAGCAAAGGGAATTGAAGATCTGGATCAGCTCTGGATCCTGATGGAATTATCCTCTCTGATGGTTTTTAAAAGACTAAATGAGGCTGCACAAAAAAAGAAAAACAATCTTTTTAATCACTGTTTGTCTTTAATGCAGCAGTTCACATTCTCTTTTGTACTGGTAAGGAAGGGAATGAAAATACCAACACTGACAGCTCTTCCTCGATCTCCAGGAGTCATTAAAATCCCACATTTAATCCCTATGATCAAATTAAATCAAAGGAAAAGATTGACCCTCCAGTTGTAAAATAAGCTACCAAAAGCAGGGAGAGGACTGTGATTAGCAGGAGTGGGTTTCTGTTTGTGTTCCCACCCTTAAAACTCCATAAGCTAATTCTAGATGTGGTTATTTGTTCCCAAAAAATTCCCAGCTACTGTATTGATCTGCAAAAGATGTATGAGTTCCCCACACCAAATTCCTATGTACATTTTCAGGGAAAAATGGGCCTGCAACAATCTTGGATTTCATTTTAATTTTTTTTCCCCTACAAATCTTTACAGAAGAGTTGGATTGACACAAGATCAGGAGTTGGGAGAGCAAATAAAATAGAATTTGCAGGTCTGAACTGGGCCTCAGAGACCCTAAGCCAGGGAAAACAGGGAAAACAGGGAAAACAGGGAAAATCATCCCCACAAATCTTCTGGGTGTGATCCATGATCATTTTGAAGGCTTTATTCATCCTGGCAAAGCCAGCTTTTGTAGACAATTATACATCGGATTCCTCATCGGAATAAGCCACCAAATATTCTGTGCCTGGGACTCCTAAAAAGAATCTTAAATATTGGTAAAGAATGTCAATATCTGAGAGTACGAGAGGATTTCAAATTTGGTTTGGTGGGTTTGGCATTTGAAATGAACTCCTTCTTGCACGGTGCATTTGCTGTTGGAAAATGCCTCACAAACATCCAATTTTCAGTGGTACTGTTGATAATGGGATAAATGCAGTGATGGA
>JANPWX010000581.1:230582-272468 GCA_024734555.1 Trochalopteron elliotii | reverse complement strand
ATATATAATATATGATATATAATATATGATGTATTATGTATAATATATAAAACTATATTATATATAAAAATAAAATATAAATATATACTAAATATAATATATATGAACTATAATATAAAAATATACTATATATATAGTATATATATATATATAATATATATATAAATATATATATATAAAATATATATTTGAGACAAAAATCATTCCTGGATAAAACTGAGCTTGGGATACTCAAAATATTTTAATTCCAAGTAGCAAAAAAATGCTACAGTGGAGGAAAGAAAAGGGAGAGAGAGAGGAAAAGGAGCTCAGAAAAATAAGAGACTCTTTCAACACCAAAGTATTTTTAAAAATATCAAACCCAAACCGAGTCAATTAGTGCTATCCATGCCATTCATATTAATTTAAAAATGCTTATCACCAGATTAGACTGCTTGTTTGCACCATCCTAACTTCATTAGCGCTAATTGGAAGTAATTACGACTGATATGTGAAATATTTAATTAAAAGATTTATCTGCTCCTATTGTCATGTTTCTGGAGCATCTGCAGCATTGTCAGGACTGAAATTGTACCTCTGGATCTTCTGGGGGCTTCCCCAACCTCCTCTGCCTCTTTCCATCATGGGTTGGAGTCCAGCTGTCTCAATAGGACACGAAATAAAGATGCTTGTCTCCAGTCAGGAGGCAGTAGAAATCAGAAGGTTTATTTACAATTTATTCAGCTCTTTTATAACATAAAATGATATATTATATAATTTTATTATAATGTTATATAACATGCTAAGAAGGCACATTATTGGTCCATAGGGCTGACATCTCTCCCACTGGCTAAGTAACAGAAATAGCAAACAATACCTGTTGTTATGGGAAAGGAACATAGTTTACACAAAGTTGTTTTGGGAAAAAGAAAAACTGTCGAAAAGTTTCCCTTGGGAAGAGCTCAGCAATTCTCAGGCTCAGAAAATATGGAGCCCACAGTCCCACCCCTCAGGGAAGGATCTAGACCTCAGACCTCATCCTTCCCCTCAAGAAATCGACACCCCGAGGGAAGAAGTGATGCCTTTTTACCCAGATTGCTGAGAAATTGAGATGCAGGCAGCCCCACAGATATTCCCTGCCTCTCTCCAGCACTCTCCTCTTCCCTTTAGATTCGTCCTCCAGATTCAGCCAAATTTGACAGACCAGGAAAAGCAATTTCTTTCCTCCAGGTTTCACGTGTGGGGACGTGTCACAATTGCAACATGAAAGAATGACACTCACTTGTTATGTTGAGAGTGAGCAAAGAAGGACTTTATTTTGGGAATTTCAACTTATATAGTTTTGGGGATTTGGTCAGGGATTGGGAGATGAGAGGAACACCTTTCTGACTCCAGTGGTCAAACCAGAAGTCCATCACAGAGAGGAATGAGAAAATAATCTACTTTGTTCACGTTAAATGCGTGAGAAACTTTAGTAGAATTATGTAAACAAAATTAGAAGGCTGAAAATCAGGGCAACAGGCACAAAAAAGGGATGTGCATTGATGCCCTCCCTCCTCAAAATGGGATTCCTGCTTTTTTTTACTTCTCAGAGCTCTGAATCAAAAAACCTGGAAGACCCAAGACCCTCACCCAGAAGCCCAGGAGGGGAAGCAAAACCAGTGTCTCGGAAGTCAAGCTCTGCTCTTTCCTGGCTCTTTTCCCCTGGGTAGCACCAGGGACTGACAGGAGCAGTGGAAAAACAGGTTCTGCTCCATCACCTCCCCAGTCACTGCTGTTCCTCTCCTGCTTCCCAGGAATGTCTGCTGGGAATGCTGGCACAGCTGCTGAGGGTGAGGACAGGGGACAGAGCTGATCCAGGCTCCTCTGTGACGCTGTTGTACACTACCACTGACAGCAGAGGGTTAAAATGTTTCCAAAAATCATGGGAACTGTATACAATAGATTCAGGGGAATTCCCAAAATCCAGGTTTCCAGAATTCCGACAAAACACCACCTTGCCAATCAATCCACGTGCCACATCTGCTCGTTGTTGAACACTTCCAGGATTGGTGATTCCTCCATGGCCCCTTCCAACACTTAATCACCCATTCAGTGTGGAAATCTTCCCTAAAATCCAGCCAGAACATCCCCTTGAGGCCATTTGCCCTTGTCCTGTCACCTGGGAAAAGAGACCGACCCCCAAATTCCATTGTGCTCCATTAAAAGGCTCATTGTGGATAAAAAACTGCTCTTTTCTGTCCCAGTATCCCATAAACTCTATTATTTTATATTAAATGCAGTCTAGTGATTGCTCTGCCCATGCTCCTGTCACCCTGTAACCACCAGCACTGCTTTATGGGTGTATTTTGAAAGCTACACTTTGAAAATATCCTTTTCATTGTGTTACAGGACCAATGACTCCTATAAAATTGCTTCTTTTTTTCCAAACCACGCCACATAACTTGGTCACAAGGCAATGCCAGGCTTCAGGATCTCTCTCAGGCACAAAATGAATGGTCTGAATCATGGACTGCAGCTTGGCTGAACCCAGCTCTTCACACTGGTGAGGGAAAAGTGCCTTTTATAATCTCATAAACTGGGAGGCTGAAATTATCACTGCAGTTGTCGAGAGCTTTATAGAGATTAAATCTCCTCCATGATGGACTGGTAGCAAAGCTGAGGGTTGGTTTATGAGGGGAAAAAAAGCAACCATAAAGAGAGAATTGGCCTCACTCGCTCTCCCCAAGCCTTGTTTGAAAACTCTTCCTGGCAGTCCTACAACAACAACAACAACAACAACAAAAAGCACAAAGTCACAAAGAAATTACTGGTTTCTTCCTGATTTGGTCCTTCCTTATCAAACACTGCCACAAGGAGCATCAGCTCCTGCAGGATGATGTGGCTTTGATGGGAATTGGGAACATTTTCAGAGAAAGAAGTGCACATTCAGTAGCAGGGCAGTCCTGAGATTAAATCTTTTCATGTTGGCTCAAGGGTGAGGCAGCACCTTGTCGGGGTTGTCTCTTCAGCTGCCACGTTTTTAAAAACAAAAAACTCACAAGGAAATCAATTTTAGGGCAGAGAATGCAGTTTGGGTGACAGAACCACAGGAATGAGGTTGCTGGGAGGTGAAACCTTGGGAGCAGCACAAGAGGTGCTGAAAGATTTGTTGGTCAAGGTTTTGCTTTGATCCAGCTCACTCCTCATGGGGAATTACATTTCTTTATTCAGATAATTACTTGGAATTTGTCTTTTTTTATCACTCCCTGGATAAATCCATTGGAAATCAGTCTGGCATCCAGCTGCAGACAGGGGAACATTGTCCTGTTGGAATTCCTCATCCACATTGTGGGGATCAATAAAGGGGGTTGCAATTAACTCAAGGTAAAGTGGATGAAAAGCTTTCCCCAAACTTACAGGATGCTTTTAATGGCAAGCTGTGGTTGAGTATTTTTGTTAAAGGACAGGCAGACAGTCAAGCAGCCCAAATCCATATCTCAGGAATTATTTAATGGCAGATATTCCCAGCAGATGCTGAACGCAGCACTTCCAGAGATAATGAAAGAAAACTAATCAAAGCAAAGCTTTAAAAACGAGAAAAACAGACCTCCCAAACTCCATTCTCAACAGCCTTACCCGGGAACACAACTCCTTAAATCAAAGAGACCGAGGCTTTTTTGACAGAATCGACGCCATCTGTAAATTCATGAAAAAAAAAAAAACCAAAAAAAAAACAATAAAAAAAACCACCAGTCACTTTCCCCCCAAAAAAGTTCACATTTGGATTACTTTTCCTTCCTGTTAACTTTCAAATAAGCCTTCCTCCTGCATCCAGCCAAAGCCTTTACACTGACATTGCCTTGAGATGCTCTGGCTGTTAGTAATAATAAGGACAAGTGAGAAATTATTAAAAGAGATTTATTGAAAGTGACTGAATGCTCCGGGGTACCATAGGAGGAGGTTCGATCCTCAGAACAATTTTATACAGCATATTGAGGCTCTTCAGGCTTTCAACTTACCAAAAAAAAAAAAAAAAAAAAAGGAAAAAAAAAAATGGAAAGTTTCTCCTGATTCAGAGCTACTTTGACACAGCTTCAAAGCAGCAGCATCTCAAAGCAGCGTTGAAGGAAAAATGGAAGTATTTTACAATGACAGCTCTAATATCTGAACTCAGCCTAAAAGCTGTCAAATAAATTAATAGTGATCTAGCAGCTCCGGTAGGGAACCTTCTCATGTACAAATGGCCTTGGGTTTTAGCCTACATTTTTTAGGACAATGTTTCTGTGGAGGAATTTAGGGAATTTTTGTTTGTGGCACCAGTTTGTGGTGCTTGACCACGACAAAGCCACTCAATAATTGGTTTTTTTAGCTCCATGCTAAAAACACTTAAAAATATCCAACTTATCTGAGCAGAAAACATTTAAAAATAAGATTACCCAACTTATCTGAGCAGCCTGGTGTGGTGAAAGGTGTCAAGCCTTCACATGTGCAATAATTACCATGGGTAAGTTTCAAATCAACTTGCACAAGGGAAAAAATAATTGAAATATTTGAATAATTACCTCCAAGATCCATTTTACTTCCAAAAGGATGGAAGGAGAAAATCCTTGCAATCACAGCCTGCACCAAGTGTCTGTTCCTTGGATTTTTGTTCCAGGACTGCCCTGGATTTAATGCAACCACAAATCAGTTCCTGGGCTTTCACATCCAATACAAATTTTGTCATATCAAGACTTTGGGGGCTCTGCAGTAAGAACCTTTTAGGGTTTTTTGGACATGTTGAAGTTTGTTTTTACCTTCCAACTGCATTTAAGTGAGACAAGCCCAGAGAGGCAGAATTCCAAGGGCTCCTGGTGTTTGTTGGGTTCACGTGGAGGTTTTCCCCAGCAGAGGAAATTCTCCCAGTGCTTTTCACTCAATTCCCACAGCCCAGAGCTCACTGAGCCTCTCAGGGGGAGCTCAGAAATGCCACAGCCAGCAATTAATTTTCTTGGATGCAAATTTTTCCACACTTGGGATGTTTCTCCCACAAGCCAGAGTCAGATTGGCTCCTCCAGACTTTGTTGGGGCCCCGGTGGGGTCTGGAGCCCCCAGCTGCTACTCTGCTGGTCCAAACCAGCAGCCCAACAAATCCTCATCTGTCTCTATGCTCTCCATTATGTTAAATTTTATGGGTCACGCCGGAGGATTTGGTCTGTTGAATTTTAATATTTTTTAGAAAAAAAATAATTATTGAGGATGAAAACGTATGAGAACTGGTTTGGCTTTTAGCAAGAACAACCTCCATCCATGATAATAACTCATCCCTTGAGGGCTGGATTTTCTTTGGACCTTCACGTCCACACTCCTTGCTTCAGCTTCACTTATTTTATCCGTCTGACTCTTCCCCAAATCCAGAGTTCAGCCCAATTCCTGAGTCAGGGCTTGGAGAGCACAACCCTCATCCTCCAGCTCCAACATCAACTCCTCCTTTTCCAATAAAACCTCTGGGGATAACACCTTCAAACAGGATTTATTGAGACAAATGAAATCTCCTTGGGTTGTGTTTTACCTCAGTTTAAAAGGAAATTATTCCCCCAATAATTTACTGGAGTGACCCTCGGCAAACAATATTAGCTGAAAGAGCTGCACTTCATTATCTTTATAATAACAACACACAGAATTCAGGGTGCCTTAAAACTCCTTTGGATAGCACGACCCCATGCTGATAATAGGATGTGAAACCAACGTTTTGAGACTCTCAGGAGGAAAATGATTTATTTATAAAGCACCTTTTCTCTCTTAAGTGACACTGAATCACTCCAGGTCACAGGTAATTAAAGCACAGGAAATGAAGGATGGGATTTAAGAGCTGGGGTTCCTTTCCTCAGCAAAGAGCCCCACAGATCACAAAATCACAGAGTTATTTTGTGGAATCATCAAGTCCAACCTCACGAAAGGTCATGAATCAACTGTGTAAACACAGCAGTCCAAAGCTGTCAAATCACTGCAAAAGGCATAAAACTGGGTTGTTTTTGAGAAATCCTCCATGAATGCTCCTTTTTTTTTCTTTTTTTTAAATAAATACACTCCATTTTTTTCATTAAGACAAATAAATAATAAATAAAAATGCTCCAGAAATAAATATGTACCAGTGAACATCCTGGGAGCACTGCAGCTCTACCGAGCTGTAACTCCCAGCAAAAAGAACTTTGGATGTCTTATCTAGACCTGCTTGTTATCATTGATCCTGGGAGTGCCAGAACAGCACAGGCAGTGATCTGAAAAAAGGCAGGGAAAAAAAAAAAAAAAAGCCCACACAGAACCCAAAGCGCTTTTCAGTCGCATTTGAAAAATTTGAAAAAAGATGCAGACAATGAAGTTTTTTTTCCCCCTTTACCTGGCGAGGGATGATATTTCAACTATTTGATCTGAGGAAAGGAGGCATCTGCTTGAAAATCCAGCAACCAACGAGGCTTGTTATACAAGCAAGGTTGTTTTCTTCACTGGTTTTTGAGAGCAAACCTTTCCCCACGCAGGCTGGTGACAAACGAGCTCCGTGCTTTGACATCTGCTGCACGAGCTGAGTTGGCTAAATTGAATCCTCTTCTGTCTCCTCCAAAGTGCCTTGATTTGGGAGGGAAAAGAGGCTTTTCTCTGCCTGTTTTAAAGCTTTCCCAAAGAGAATCCGAAAATGCAGTTTGCGAGTTAAGGGGAAAAGAGGGAGTGGGGAATTAACACAGAATTTAGGAGGTGAGTTCTCCTCTGGAAATGTTTCTGTTCCTACAGATCAATTTGGAGCTTCCCCAGCCTTTTCCCTGCCTTTTCTGCATAAGAGAAAAGCTGAAATTAGGGGTCACAGCTCATCTGCAGCAGATTTGGAGGGGGCAGGTGACAGAAAAGTGAAGACAGCACGAAGAGATCTCAGGTGAGAAAAGTTCCCTGCAGAAGAGACAGGACACAAGGAATTAATGCCATCTGCTCACTTTCACAATTCAAGGGGGTTTGTTGTTTTCTAAGTTGTTTTAATTGGGGTTTTTTTACCCCTCCAAGGACTCCCTAAAGAGGTTTGGAGTTCCCATCCCTGGAGGTGCCCAAGGAATGAGTGGACAGGGCAGGGTGACGAGGTGGGGATTTGGCACATGTTGGACTCGATGACCCTGGAGGTCTTTTCCAGCCAAAATCATCCTGTGGTCTCCTAGCCTGTCTTTTGCCACTTTTCACCTTTCAGACTTTTGATCCAATCTGCTCCTATTTCCCTGCCAAAGCACTCCAAGCCTTCAGGAGCGTGGGGCACACTGAATATTTTTGGTTTGTGCTCTCGTAAGCGACTCCGCTTGTCGCTATAAGACACAAAAAGAATGACACACACATGCACTGTCAGGTCACCAGGGCAAAAAGAGAGAAGTTTATTTTTTGACCTCGATTTATATGGATTTTGGACAATGAACAGGGTTTGGAGGACGAGGTTGCCACCTCTCCAACCACACTGGGCAAACCAGAAGCCTATCAATTGTCCCTCCTCAAGAGAGGAACGATAAACAAGAAGAGCAGTTTACAATAACATCACTTTTGTTTACATGAAAATCTGTGAGAAACTCCACTACAAAAATGCAAACACCAGAAGGCTGAAAATGATCAGGGTGACAGTCCTCTGTCCCTGTGCTCCCTCTCCAGCCTTGTCTCCCAGTTTGAGCTGCAGTGTTGTTATTTTCCCTGAGCTACTCTGTCAGGATTTTGACAACCAGAAAGGATTGGGAAGGATTTCCTCCCCAGCTGGGGCAAGATCTGGAGCCCAGGAATGAGCCCAAGCCAGCTGGGCTGTGTGAAACCTCCTGAGAACATGAGAGTGAATCCCCTCAAGTTGATTTTTCACTTATTGAAAAGTGGGTTTAAATACCAAACAAGGAGCCCGAGATTGTATAAAAAAGATCTATTTTGTCCCTTTGGAAATCAGTTTATTGCTCAGAGCTGCTCTTTGAGCTGATGTTTGCTTTTCAATCACATCAAGCCACTCCACGATATCCGGTATCCTGTCATCCTCAATCTGTGGGATTTTAGGGATGCTGGGAGGGAGGTTTGGAGGGATGCTCAGAGGGAGAATCTGCTCTGCAAGGGGAGGAATGAATTCCAACAGTTTTGGACCTCCAGTCCTTTGGCATACATCATTAAAAAATAAATAAATTAAGAATCATATTTTAAAAACAGAAGAAGTGATTTGAAGTGTTCGGGAGGGGCAAGCTTTGCACAAAACCTCTGCCAATAATTTCAGTTTTACGGGGTGCCTTTTCATGGGGCTGACAAAATCCAGAGGCAATCCCAGCTTTTCCATGGGAATTCAGTGCCACAACATGGATATTCTGTTCATTCAGGGGGGTTTTCAGGTGAATTTAGATCAGCCCTGGGCACCCAGGCCAGGCTGGATCAATCCAGCCCTGTTAAAGGCACTGAAAGGGGCTCAATAAACAACTTCTCTCTGAAAGACAAAGTTCAGCCCTCAAAGGCAAAGTTTTGCAGGCAGTTTCTTAAGAAAGTTGGCCAGGAAAAACTGACTTTATTAATTATTCAGCTCATCTATTTGACTCCCAGTTAAATAGCTCCGTGCATTCTCTAAAAGGCAAAAAAATCACCTGAAAATTCCTTTTCAATTCTGCTTTTCTCCTCAGGAGTGGGATGTGTTTGATCAACACCTGAAATATTAAAATATATTTTTAAACTGAAAAGAATCCAGATACCAGGAAGTCATCTGCAATAAACATGGCTTTTCCTATGATATATGAAATTAAAGAGCAAGAACTATGGATTGAGAATCCAAATTAGTTCTTTGCAGAGAAATGGGGTTGGACCAAAGAAATTTATCAGCATTTCCAGTCAAATGACATTCAGATTTTTACATGAACAGCGTTTGCTTAGCAGGCTGAGATATATTTTATCCAAAAATGAATGTAATTAATCCAAATTTCAACCTTTTCTATTACAAATATTCACTTACCACCAGTCCTTTTTTATTCCTTTTAATCCCTCCCTGTGCTCATCTTTCAGCCCTCACTGTCCCCTTGCTTTGCTTCCCATAATGTTTTTATCCACTAAACCGGTTTTGTATCTACGAAACCATTTAAATAATGTCTAATTTTCTCTAATTTTCAATTTCACCCAAATTTTGCTATCCCTTTCCCCTTTGCTGAAGAAAATCCCTGCCCTTCCAGGTGTTGCATCCCACCTTCCATCTGCAGCAGCTTCTCCAGACGTGGATTTGCTCCCTGCTCAGACACTCCACAATCATCAAACAGAGCAGCCACCTCTTATTGACAGAAAAAATCTCCACTTGCAACTAAGAATGTCAATTATTCAATATTTCAGGGCTCTGTCTTAAGCTCTGCCAGAAGTGTTACTGCCACCAGTGACAGGATCTGGCTTCTCCCCAGCTCCACAAGAGGCAAACTCCAAAGGCCACTTTTTTTTTTTGCTGATGCAGTTGGAAGGATTAGGAGCATAATTAAAAAGCCAAAAGGATTTTCAGAAAGTTGGAAGGAAAGGCAAGGGAGATGAAAATATTCAAAATATTAAAAATATTTTTATATTCAAAAATATAAATCTGAGGGGGAAAAAATTTAGTACTCTATATTCTAATATTTTTTTTTTAATTCTAGTTTTACCAATAGAGTAAATTTACCAATAGAGTAATTTTTAAAAATTCTGGTTTTACCAGAGAGTTTTCCTCCTCAGACTCTCTGTGGGGATGGATGATGATCCTGAACAAGGATTTTTGGAATCAGTGGCTGCTCTTATCCCAAGGCAGGGATTTAACACAATCTGGGGTGGGTGTTTTATGTTTTATTGGAAGAGACAAGGAGAGTTTATGTGCTCAGTTAACACCAAGCAGGAATTTCCAATGAGGAGCCTCAGCTCTCCTGCCTGGGAGAGCATCTCTGGCTTGTCCTGGAGCTGGGGAAAGCTCCCTCAGCTAAACTGGGATGGAAATCAGCACTGCTGGAAATGCTGCTCAGGGCATTTTAAGTCTTATCTCTCTCTTGGTCTTTCCTGGTTTTCTGGAATATTTGGAATATTCCAGAATATTCCACCTGGAGAGGTGCAATGTTCCTGTACCTTTTCAAAGGATTATAAAAAAACCTATAGATGGATAAACGACACTAAAAACTATAAAACCCCTATAGATGGGTAAACTGCACTAAAAACTATAAAAACCCAATAGATGGAGAAGGATATTGGGATGAACACCTGGTAGTGCCCGTGGTGGGAACAGACCTTGGTGCCCTGTTGGCAACGAGCCATGACTGACAGCACCTCACCTCTGGAGAGCTGGGATTGATCAGCCTGCAGGAGAAAAGGCTCCAAGGAGAGCTCAGAGACCCTGCCAGGACCTAAAAAGGGATCCAGGAGAGCTGGAGAGGGACTGGGACAAAGGATGGAATCACAGGACACAGGGAATGGCTTCCCACTGCCAGAGGATGGGATATTGGGGAGGAATTCTTCCCTGGGAGAGGCTGGGATGGAATTCCCAGAGAAGCTGTGGCTGCCCCTGGATCCCTGGCAGGGCCCAAAGCCAGGCTGGATGGGACTTGGAGCAGCCTGGGATAGTGGAAACTGTCCAGGGGTTTGGAATGAGATGGTCTTGAAAGTCTCTCCCAATCCAAACCACTCAATAATTCTATTTATGTCACTCCCTTAGCAAAAAGAGGATTTTATTATTCTCCCTGTATTCTGCTTTTAAAAATTTAGTTGTTTAACTGATGCTGGAGATTGTCCTAAGAAAATCTTAGCCTGATTTTTTAGATTCTTTTTTTTTTAAGCAGGAAAATTGAGAGTTGGGCTGGGTTTTGGTGCCATCAGCATCAATCTGGTCGTGCCATAATCGCTCTTCACCTTCGCCAGGAGCTGCATGGAACAAAACAAACACCAAAAAAAAACCCCAAATTAAGCAGAAACAATCAAAAAGCTGAACAGTGAAATCTGAATTCTAAATGTTCTTTAGGAACTGGTACAAAACTTCACAGCACTGATTTGGGGAGCCACAAGAGGCTTGGACCACTTTGGAGAGAGTTTAGGGAAGAGCTTCTCCAATGCCACGTCCCTGTGGAAGCAGCCAGCCAGGAGACAGCCAAGATCTGAATTATAAATCAGAATTATAAATCTGAATTATAACTGAACTCAAAACACTCCTATTTTCTGCCAAAGGAACCAAGCAGGAGCAGGAGCAGGAGGATTGATGGTTCTGTGCAGCAAAACTCCTCCTTGGCACCATCCCGGCACCCTTCCCTCCATCCCAGTGGGAATTCCCTGCCTCCTGCTCCATCCAAACTCCCTGGAAACACTTGGAGACCTTCAGCAGAGCCACTGTCACCTCCAGAGGGGACAAGCAAGTCTCAGGGGCTTTGGAGAGGAAGTTTGGGCAGCTGTGCTCACCAAAAGCAGCATTTCCGTGACCAGGAACATGCAAAGGTTTGTCACGAAAAGCCATCACTCCTCCCAGCCTCCTAAAGGTGACACTGAGGGACTTCAGAGCTGGAATCTGTCTCTGATATAACAAATCCAGGCTGTCAGCTTCCTTTGATTCCAGCATTAACTCAAAAATAAAAAAATTATAATCAATTTCCCCTTCAATATTTTAGGAAACCTGGGAATTCTCTGCCTTTAACAGAAGGTGACTGCAGCACCTCAAACTCCTTTTGCATCAGCTGCAAGGAATTATGATTTTCCCTGGCAATGCTGAATTGTTGAAGGCATCTTTTATTTTGGGAGCTTCAGGCACCTCTCAGACATTAATTCAGGAGGGCTGGCAGCAGCTCCACCTCGGAGAAAAGAGCTGCTGTCCCTTTTCCAGGTGAGCCATGGACACTTTAAGTGCTTTGCTTGAGGCCAGGAGTGAGTCACTGGGAGAGCCAGAACATCTCTCATGTTGCTGCCAGCACCAGCTCATGAAAATAATGGCAATAATTCACAGCAACCTCGGGATTTATGGCAGAATTTAAGGAGTTTGTGGTCTGAGCCCATTGGAATAAGAATCCTTTAGCTGTAATTGATGTGGTTATTGTTCACAGCCAACCTCACGTGACTGCTCGGGAAAGAATTCCACAAATTAATTCTTTTTAATGGTAAAATAAGCAGATTTCCCTAAAAGACACCAGTGCTGAATTCATTAAAAACAACCCAGATGCCACAAAATACCGACCAAGACCCAAGCCACAGTTTGGGACACCACACTAGCCACTTCCCATCCCTAAAAAGCTGCAATCACTCACAAAAGGGAACAAGGGCCAGGACTTTTCCAGAGGCCTTCCCCAAGCTGGGATTTGTTTTTTTTTTGTTCTCCTAAACGAAAATTTCCAACGTACAGCTGCCATTTGTAGGAGAGAGCTGTTTATGGATCATTTCCTAATATCTTGTGCGTTCTCCTCTCCTTTCAGCTATGAAAAGGAAATTGTTGGTTATGATTCACTGGTCAGACCAATGCAAATGCTGCCCTTTAAATATGGCGTGATTTAATTTACTAGTTCACTTCTGCTGCAGGAAATTATCCCCTGGACAGAAACAAATAGTCCAATTCCCCAGGAATTTCCACATTGTTCTTACAACACTTCCAGCAGTGGTATAAACAGCTCAGAAGTCTCTCAGAAACGTTTTCAGTGGTAATTGCCATATGTCACTATTAAAAATTATCCCAATTCTTGCTCAATTACAATAAAATGAAGTATTTCCATGGAAATAACACCGGGGTGTTTACCTGGTGGTTTTCCCAGCCTTTGGATGTTGTGGTTCCCAGAGTGACTGGGTGTTTTTAAATGGTTTTAGAAAGGGGAGGCTAAAATATGCAAATGAGCCCAAGGCACATAAAGAAGCTCAATTAATTTTTGGGAGGTGCTGAATGGGAGGATTTTGAATAGAACTTGGTTGTAGAGGGAGAAAAAAAAAAACCAGCATTGCCCAAATCCATCAATCTTCCCACAGGACCAAAACACTCTGTTGTAGCTCTCCATATTCATCATCTTTTTGGGGACAAGCAACTCTTTTTTGTTCAGTGAGAGGTGTAAAATACCTTGACTGCTGAGCGTGGCTTTGTCATGTTCTCAGGGCAGGGATGGCAATTTTTTTACATGGAATTGCAACATTGGAGACACTTGGAGAGTGCAATTAGACAGGGCACTCTGCAATTTGGCTGCCAGCAGGGAGGAGGAGATTCCTCCTCCAAATCCCTCAGGATTTTCCTGCAGTGCCATGAAAATGTCACTGATGTTGGTGCTGCAGGTGCCTGATGTGACAAATTCTTGTCCTCACAACCCACCTGCAACTCTGTTTTGGGGCTTGGGGAAAGGAATTTTCCCAAGGTGGCTCCAACTAAACCAAATCTGCTTCAAAAACCACACTGGAGGTGACCAACGACATCTAAAGCACTTCAGACTCGATTTATTTGGACAAGGAAGGGCTGGGTGGGGTTCAATCCATACCAAGAGCAAGCCCAAATGTCACAGTGGGTTCTCCAAGGCCAGACCTGCAGAAGACACCACAGACACCCCAATAAAGTCACACCAGCCACCCCTTTTTGCCAAGATTCCAAGTTCTGCAGGTGATCCCCTACAAAGCTGGAGAGAACACAGCCTCACTCAGCCCTTTGCCATGGAAATCAGAAGGAAAAGCCCAAAAAGGGCTGGAGGGGGCAGGTCTGCCTCTGAAATTGAAGGAATCTCGGCAAGAAGACCTGGACTGGCAACATTAACCCACAATTCCTGGAAGTTCAAGCAGAGCCCAATAACACATTCCCATTCCAGGGAAATTCAGACTCAGCTCATCCATCTTTAATGTTGGAGGACACAGGAACATCCTCCTGGATTTATCAGCTTGGGCTGTTGCTTTTTATTTCAAGCAAGTTCAATTTAATTTTTAAAGAGTAGGAACAGGTACAGCAGCAGCCTAAAATAAAAAAAAAATCTGTGAGGTTTGATTCCTCAGCCTGTGATAGGAGGCAAAAAAACAAACCTGACTGTCCTTGTTCACATCTCCTGGAAAAGCTAAGGAAGAAATGAAAAAGGAGGAAACTGCCAGAGCCTGGACTCACCCCAGTGCTGGAGGTCAAACATCTCAACATTGTCATGTTCATCCAGACCCAGCCTGAGCCTCCCAGGCTCCCCAGGGACTCCAACATAAGGATGTGCTGGAGGAAGTCCCCTGGCCTACAAAGAAGGTGGCATTAATATTAATATTATCATTTAAGCACAAGTCCTTCAAGAGAGTTTGCAGCACTTTTCTCTGAGTAGCTGGGAATCCTCTGCTAAACTGCTTTTCTTACCATGTGGGGCTGTGTCCAGCTGTGCTCCACAGCTGCACACATCTGCCTGGAGCTCTGCCACCTGCCTGGGCCAGCTGTGAGCACACATCCTGCCACCAGCCAGACGAGGAATGACACTGAGGAACGTTTTGTGGAGGAAATCAGTGACCGTGGGACAGCACAAAGGGACAGAGACTCCAGCTCTGTGCCAGCGTGGAGAACAGCAGGAATTTCTCCATGGAAAGGGTGCTCAGGAATTGGAGATAGGCTGCCCAGGGAGGTTTGGAGTCCCCATCCCTGGAGGTGTCCAAGGAATTCCTGGACGTGGCACTCAGTGCTCTGGGCTGGGGACAAGGTGGAGATCTGGCACAGATTGGACTCGATGGTCTTGGAAGGCTTTTCCAACCTTAATGACTCTATAATTAAGCTAAAAATTTAAACCAGCTGAATTTCTTAATGGAAATTATTTGCCTTTTCCCAATCACCTAAGCCCCAAACCCCTTTATCAACACTACAGCACAGCAGGAGAGCAAAGCTCGCAGGGAGACCCGGAATCAGCTCTGCAATTGTCTCCAACAATTATGGAAATTGGCCATTTCCACAGATTTTAAACTTCTCAGCATTCCCTGAAGATCTTCCCAAGAAATAAACCTTTTTATATGATCAATTCATCCAGCACAAACTAGAAATATAGATCTGTATTGCACACATCTTCTGGTCCAGGCAGCTTTCCAAAATACCTTTGCCATGAGTTTCAACTAATTAAGTCATTTCCAAGGTAGAATATTGCCTGGAAGAAGAAGTTTATGAAATGAGTACATGATCCTTTAGCTAAGCTTCATAGTTTAGGAAAGAATTTGAACCTGTCATCAGGTCAGTCTGAAATTATTCATGTTTAAGGCTAAAATGATTCTGAATTAGCCTAAAGTTAATAATATGCTTGATAAAGGTTTTCGTGGAAGGAAACCCTAGGAAAACTCTTGTGGAATTTTTAGTTTAGCTTTTTTTTTTTTGCAAGGGAATTTCTCAGAGGAAAGACAAGCCATTCAACCAGTGCCTTTGATCTGCTGAATTTCATATAAAAATTTGTCATTAGCACTCACAAAAAATTAATCTTTCTGCATCCAGAGTGATTTATGCCGTGCATGCTTATGAGATGTACATCTCCACACTATGTATGATAAAAAGTGAATTTCATCAACTCCGCTCATCCTTCAGCAGCTCTGATCTCTTCTGAAGGTACTTTGCCCTCACCAGTTCGTTTTCATCTGAACCATTTCTTATAATCCCCATCTTTGTGCTCCCAGCAGCTGCATAAGAACAAAGCCCCACTCAAGAAACGTTTCCTTGCAGGACATGTAATTATTAAATTGGGTTCTAATTACGGATCAGAAATTACAGACACTTCTTTAGCAAGAAAATACCCAGAATGCCACAGAGAAATTCAATGCTTATTTTGAAGTTAAACTAAGACCATTTTGGGTTTGTTTTGTTTTTTTTTTTAAATATATTTTGGGCTCAAATCATGCCTCCTGTATGAATTACATATGATTATATTTCAGATGCTGCTAGGCATTATTGTACACAAATATTACTTCCTATTAAAGTATCTAAAAACATATGTCACTTCTGTGTGGCAGCAGCAGCCAGAAGAGCCGTGCAGTCGGCATTTTCTGTGGGAAGGGAAAGGAGAGGAGCCTCTGGACATGTTCTTTCTATAGAAAGACAGACATCAGCGTGCAGCCAAAGCCCTCCAGGAACAGCCTGGGTGAGCTCCAACAGGAGCACTCAGCTTCCAAAAAGCAACTGGGAGCCAAGGGAAGATTAAAGAGATTAAAGCAACCAGCAAATGCTTGGTGCTGGCTCCAGCTGAACCTCAGCTCCACAGCAGGACCTTTGCAGCACCCAAAAACTGAGGGGACAGACACTAAAATACAAAATACAGCGCTGTTGGAGCTCTGGAGGCTGAACATTTCAGGCTTTCTGTTCTAAAAGGTACTGACCCTCAAGCAACTATCACATTTGACCTGAGGCTGTGGAACAGGCTTCTGAAATTGAGTGATGGCACTGGGGTTGTGGGTGTGTGGTTTGAATACTATTGTGTGATCCTACAGGGTGAAAAACTTAGATTTTAGGGATTCAGTATATAGTAATATATGTGGGGCAAGATGGAGGATTTTGGGCGCTGTCTAAGTCCTTCTTCTTCACGGTTTCGGGTGGTTTTTTTCTAATTGGGTGAAAAGGTCTCCCTTGCAGGTCTTGGGTGGTCATTATTGGGTCAAAAAATATCAATATTATAGATGTCATCTTGTTATTGGGTGATTAGTGCTTAAATAACCTTGGAAAGAGTTAGAGGCATCCCTTTTACTTCGTTTTCCACCTTGCTAGTTAGAGCTCACGGCTCATGAGGCTGTAATATAGAAAAGATTTAATAAACACTGAGTCCAAACATGAAACTGTGACTCCCGTGTGTTAATCCCAGCTTTGACATGAAGAGAAAAGAAAACATGAAATCGACACAGCACTGCTTGAGCAAAGCAAAGGTTGGTGGCTCAGAAGCAGAGGTAATGTGGAGTAAAGACCTGATGTTTGGCTCCAGAAGCCCTGGCAGGGAGCTCAGAGATCAGCTGGGCTCATTGTGCCAATGGCAGGGACAGGAGATCATCCACAACCCACAGGTGGCCATCCCACAGCCACAGGGCTGGAGTGGGGTGGGTCAGCCAAGGAAAGTCCACCCTGAGTGATCCCAGCAAAGAGAAACCATCCAAAACACAGCTGGTGCAGCCAAGGGACAGAAACAGGGGCTGGGAATGCACCCCTTGGCCAAGGACATCACCCCAAGGATGTCACAGAGGTGTGTGGCCATGGTGGGGTCTCCAGAGGGGAGTCCTCCAGCTGCACCAGTCCCCCTGATGCCTTGGGAAGACTGACCTGCAACAGAGACTGGACAAAGATAAGAGAATAGAGTAGATATTTATTAAAAGGCCTTTAGTATACACCTTGGGCAGGACAGGGCCTGGCCAGGCCTACACCCAAGGTGGACCCAAAATGGTCACAAAATGGACGCAAAATGGACGCAAAATGGACATAAAATGGCCGACCAGTCATGAGGCCTCACACTTTTATAAGTTTTGGTCCATTTGCATTTTGGGGTTTAATTGTCCAATTCCAGCTCCAGGCTGTGAGGTCCCATCTTTCTTGTTCCTCCCTTCAGCCCACCCTTGTTTGTGCTTTTGGGCCTGCAAGTTGTCCCTGGTGTGCAGCAGGAAAAGGATTTGTTTTGTGTCCCTGCTGTGTGCAGAGCTGAGTGACACTGACTGTGAGCTCAGAGCTGCACCCCTGGGCAGCACAGAGTCTGAAATACATGAAATTTAAACTTCAGGCATCACCCCCAGATGAGTGGGAGGAGCTCCCACATGGTGCCACAATCCCAGTCCGGGTCAGGCTGGAAGGGCCCCCAGGGTGTCCCTGGTGCCACCTCCCTGCTCCAGCAGGGCCATCCCAGAGCACCTGGCACAGGATTGTGTCCAGAGGGATCCAGGATATCCCCAGGGAGGGACACCCCACACCCTCTCTGGTCAATCTGTGCCAGTCACCCCCACAGTAAAGAAGATTTTCCCCATGTTCTGGTGGAATTCCCTGTGCAGCCATTTCTGCCCATTGCCTCTCCCCCTATTGCTGGGCCCCACGGAGCAGAGCCTGGCTCCAGGCTGAGCACATTTCTGGGATCTGCTTTTCCCAGACAGTACAAAGAGATTGGATTTGGAAACACCTTTCCAGCAGCTGGGAAATGAAGGGAGGGAGAGGATCCAGCTCCCTGCACCTGATCAACCTCATCAGGCTCTGTCTGGGGTGGCTGGAGAAGGAAATGGGGTCAGAGCTGACCCTTCCCAGCATCCCACCATCCCTGACGATGGAAATGTGTGAGGACAGCCAGAGTTGCAGTTAATAGGAATTTGCTGCCATCTTCTGATGAAAAGACATCGCATGGGGACAAATGCAGCTGCTGGGCAGCGCCACATCCCCTGCGCCCTGGAATGATCCCATGGGAAGGAAAGCTGGCTCCTTTGGCTCCCAGCAGCCTCTTGGGATCGTTTGGATAAATTATTTAAATTCCAGCTCAAATTCCTGCTCCAAACTTCCCCGTGTGTACTGTAGTATCTCCATCAGTACAGATGAACACCTTCATATTGTCTTTAATAGCAAATATTTTATCATTCGAAACTCCCCCATGCTTCAATTTCCAAAAATCAAAGGTTACATTAAAGTCACAGCTTTAAATCAGAGGCGTGAATGAATTTTCTTCCAATAGTTAATGGCTTTTCTTCAAATTTTACTTTGTTCTCTAAAAATGGGTTAAGTATTTCTATCTCTCACTTCATGGAATATTTTCACATTGGTAGTTCTTGAAAATAAAAAAAGGGACTTTATATAACATGCAGAAAAATCAACCTAGCATTAAAATAAATTTCTTCTGAGCATAATGATGAACAGCCTACTTCTCTTTTGCATTACAGAGGCACAAGCCCTGCTCCTTTCTCAAAAGCACCACATACAACTTCAGCTAAAACACACAAACCAGCAAAACTGGAGCAAGAACAGTTCCCTTGCAGTGCCTTAAGCTGCAAAGTTTTTGCAGAAACTCAGAATTTGGGGTTTTGTGTGCCACAATGAAAATCCTTCCATGTATTTCTGTTCTGGTGCTGTTTATTTTATCCTCATTCTCCAGTTCCTCATGGCAGACAAACTGAAATATTCCTTTGAGAGCAGCTCCCTTCTGCTGAGTGGAATGTCACAATAAAAACACTTCAGGATATGGAATCGAGCCATTGAGGGGCTTTAGAAAAGCCTGGAATTCCAGAAGGGTTTGGGTTGGAAGGCACTTTAAAGCCCACCCAGTTCCACCCCTGCCATGGGCAGGGACACCTTCCATTATCCCAACCTGGCCTTGGACACTTCCAGGGATCCAGGGGCAGCCACAGCTTCCCTGGGAATTTCATCCCAGCCCTCATCACCCTCACAAGGAAGAATTCCTACCCAATATCCCATCCATCCCTGCCCTCTGGCAGTGGGAAGCCATTCCCTGTGTCCTGTCCCTCCATCCCTTGCCCCAAGTCCCTCTCCAGCTCTCTCCCCTTCCTGCACTTGGGATAAACTTTAAATTCCCCTCTAGGTACTTCAAAATTCTTAATGTTGTGCTTGAAAATTTAAAATTTCAATTTAAATTTTTAAATGTAAAATTTTAAAATCATCTGTTTGTATTCAATTTTTTCTTCACTATTCCTCACCTTCAGTGGCCACCTCCATTTACCCCAGGAGCAAACACTGGACAGTTGGGAAAAATTCTCTAATTGTGGAAGAGAGTTATTACACCTCATTTATAAACTTGGGGAGGAGAAAAGCTCTCTCCCAGCCCTGTTTCTTACCAGTCTTTGGAGAGAAGCAGTGCAAGGTGTGTGAGTGTCAGATTGAATCAATTCAAATGTTCTTTGGAAGCTGGCACGAATTCCAGGTGGACTTGAGTCCTGCAGTTTGTGTCTACCAGGAACATGTCCAGTTTGTCCTGATTTCCTCACCAGACCCTCTCTAGAATGGACCAGGGATTTATCCCAAGCTTGGATAACCTCTCATGGAATAAATCACCAATTTCTCTTCAGCATCAGACTAAATTTAAACAATGGGAATGATCAGAAATCCATAATACCCCACGATTATTGCCGAGCTTTGTTTACTTCTACAAACCTAATGCCATCTGATTAAATTTCACCATGTTTACACATCACACCCCGGAGTTCCTCAAACAGCAGAAAATGAGATGGACTCTTCAACAGAAAGTGATAATGGAATGCAAATCCATCCACTCCCAACGTAGCAGATTGTATTGTGTGTTGTTGGATCTCCAACACGGGCACCAAACATGTCCTGAACTGGCTCACAGCTCATCCAAAGTGCTTTTATGTAATATATTTATCCTCATTGCATATTTGATTGAGATTTCTTGCATAATTGAGCCCTTTTTGATGAGTTTAATGGTTTTAGTTCATCAGTTGGGAATGGTGTGGGAATTTAGGCAGGAAAAGTCACGACCACACAGGCACGGAACTGACTGCCAAAAAACCCACATTCAGCAGAAGAGATTTGCTTTCCATGGATTATGTTCATTCTTAATCAGCCATCTGAGAAAGGTCGCATCCAGGACATGGATCAAAATTCAAAAAATAAAATATTTCTGTTAAACTTTCTCTTCCTGCTGCCTTTCAGGAACCCAAATAATGAACAACAACAAAGCATTCTCCTCAGGGACCATTCCCATTACCCTTGCTCAAACGACTCTCAAACTGAGTTTTCCATCACAGGATATTTCAATCTCTGCGTTAAAGTGCACAAAAACTTCTGTCTAGGCTTCCAAAGAAGCCTAAATCCAGATTCACTGAATGATACAAAGCTGATCAAATCCCCTGTGATGAATAAATGAGAAGCAGAAATGTTTGCTTCATTTTCTGGAATAAAGCATGGAAAGAAGTCTGTTGGGCTGAAAAAGGCCAAATCCACCAGCTCTGTCCCTAAACCTGTGATGCCTTCAGAGATAGAGACCAGTCCTGGTAGAAAATTCTATGACACCCAATTCCATCACTATTTAGGATTCCTGCAGGCTTAAACCATCCTAAAAACTAATCATGATAAAATTAGGATTCCCCTAAGAGTGCTGAACTATACCCAACACAACAATATTTCTCCTAAATTCACAACTGGCTAATAGAGCCTTCCAAGTCTTCAAAATCCAAATTTAAAAAGCTAATTTCCCTTTTTTTTTCCCCCCCCAAGTTCAGAAATAGAAGCCTTTCCTAAAATTGCAGTGGTACCACCACAGTGATGGGAAACAAGGGACAAAATAAACAGCAGCCAGAGGCTAAAGCAGAATTTTTCAAGATCATTCAATGCTGTGCTGTGGAATTATCCTCTCACACAGAGGATTTAAAATTTCAGGCAGAAATTCAGGTAATTATGGTTACAAAGAACACTGTGTCTGTTGAAAGTTTACAAGACCATAGAAAAATGGCAAATCTGGGGAGAAATCACCTTGGTGACTCACAGAAATGTGTGGATTTTTCACCACCATGTTCAGAGGTTCCCCAAATGTTCTTATTTGGCCAATTTCCTCTCTATTTTCCTGTTATCCATGAGGATCATCACATCCCATTCACTGAGTCAGGCAATGCCAACATTTCTGGTGCATTTAGTTCACCTGATGTTTATTTTGCTGAAGTTTTGAGCACAAAAATACCTTTTATTCTTTTTTTTTAAATTATTAATGCATAGGAAATGTAATGGTCTTCTACTTCTAGCACAGTTAATTAACTATATTTTTTCCTATTAGTGAAATGTCATTAATGCCTCCCAACAATGAGCTGGGACAAATATTAGGAGACATTTTCAGATGTCTTGTCCAGAATGTTGTGAAGATAATGATAAATAGACATTCTCAAGTGTGGAAAAGATAAAAATCTCTTAGTCCTTACTGGTTAGTCCTTAACTATAAGGAGAAAACAAACTCCTAATGGATTTTGACAGATAATGAAGTTGCAGGGATGAAAAAAAAAAATTGTGTGCTGGTTGTCTTTGATGTATTGTTTCTTGAGGTGGTACCACAGTCTAATTTTGCTGCTAAAAATCCTCCCTGATAAATCACTTGGTCGTGACATTTAAATGAAAGCAAGAAGAAGAGGCTTAAAATTAAGAAGTCTTTATGAATATGTTGTTGCAGTGGATAAATGGATTTATAGCAACAGCACGAAGATCAATAATTCTATTAGAATGGAGAAGTGATTTTCTCCTTCACCCCGCAGCCATTAGGCTGCAGGTCACTCTGAAAATACAGAAATGTGATAAATTGAAGAAACATCAGAATTAGGGCACTAAAAGTGAGAGTATTTGGGGTTAGGACACTTTTAATGAGTGCTGCAGTTACATCTTAGAGCACCAGCAATCCAGTAAAATGAAGTTGGGGTTTTGCTGTCTGATGTTAAATCAATTCCCAAAAACAGGAATGGAAATGAAACCAGCTCCTCCACGGAGCTGCTTCCAGCCAGAGCAGCCAAAATCAATGGGATGGAGGCTTGGAACTGTGCCACAGCCCAGCCCTCCACACCACAAACAATCCTAACAATCCATGGGCACAGAAAATGTTTGTGTTCCCTTCTATAAGGAGCCACTGGAGTGACACCTCCCCAAAACCGCTGGAGTCACCGGGGAAAAATGGGAATTAAAGTGACAGAATTGGTCACACCCCAACTTAAACTTGTGGGGTTTTCTTCTCCTCTTGCTTTTGGCAGGGCTGTGGAGTCAAAGTTAAAGGAGGAACCAGAGAGGAGACCTGGATATGAGTCCATCAGAGTGTGTGGATTAGTTTTATCTTCCAAAAATTGTAGGGAAGGACATTCAGCCCACTGCCCACGGGGTGAGGGGTGTGTGGGGTATTCCCACCCTCCACCCAAGGTGGTTCATCCCCCTGGGAGAGGTTTGTAAAAGCCTCTCTGCTAAACTGCTGCTCCAGGGGACATGGAAATCTTTATCCCAACCTGGTTTATCATCCTGCTTCCCATCCTGCTCCTTACCTGGACCAGAGCCCTGTAGTGGGGAGTTCTAACCCAATTTAAACTGTAGAAAGAATTTAAAAATTAAAACTTCAGCTCTGAGCAGAGCAGCAAAGAACTGTGCAGTGGGGGCAAATCCCCTTTCCTGACTGAACTTCCAGGAAAATAATTATTTATTTCCCTATTTTATAGCTCTGGTTGCCACAGGGCTCCTTCTCCTTCTCGCATCTCCCACCTCCAAGTATTTTCCCACTTTCTCCACCTGGAGCTTCCCAGTCTGTCCCTTTTCCCTCATAATTGCACTCACAAGGCTCTGGAGGGACAGGACCAGGGGAATGGCCTAAAACTGCCAGAGGGCAGGGTTAGATGGGATTTTGGGAAGGAATTCCTGCCTGGGAGGGTAATGAGGGCTGGTACAAGCTGCAGCCAACAAGGGTCACACCTGACAGCCTCGTCCAACAGCTTCTGCCATGACAAAATAAACTTCACCTGGGTGTACATTTATTTCTTGTCCTTACCCACCTCACAGCTAAAAATCCTGTTGCAGGAGAGTCCATAAATAACTTTTCCCTGAGTACAAAGGAGCCCATTCCTTTCCGTGAGGTCACCCAGGTGTTGAATAATCGGATATTTAGTCCTTGCAGAAGGGATGTGAAAGCCCCCAGGACAAACAGGAGCTCGGAGGGAACACTACACCCACATGAACACGATATTTATCTGTACCTGATGCCTTGAGATGCTCAGTCACACATAAATTATCAGAGCTAGGGCAGTGTTGGGATGACACCACTGCTTTTAACCAGCACAGAGCTGCTGGAGAAATACTTCCAGCAACAATTTTCACAATTTGTCCTGCTGGTAAATTCTCTGGGCAACACCTTTCTCATTTCTTCCTGCAATCGAGCACATCAGTTTCCTTTCTATTTTAATTTTTGATAATGAAAAGCAGATGATATTATTATTATTATTATTATTATTATTATTATTATTATTATTATTATTATTATTATTATTATTATTATTATTATAGTGTCCAGACTAACCCTGGCTCTCAGAGAAGAGAAGAGAAGTCTGATTCAGACTCGGTGTCTGAAGCTCCCAGTCCCATCAGCTTGTGCCACCAGTGGAAATCTGAGAGGGAAAGTTCAGCTGCTGACGATCCAGATTAAAATGGTTCCCTCCGTTTGAAAGGATGTGGAATTTTCTCCTAGATTGAATTTGACACTGTATCGCTAAAGTGAATATAATTCACTCTGATCTCCTTACCATTTAGAACCAATGGCCCATTCATGTGTAAATGCACAGTTAAAGGGGGAAGAAAGTACAGCAAAGACAGCCCATAATGTCATCTGTATCCAAGCAATCACTTCCATTGTGTTCCTGGGATAAAAGGAGAGGTAAATATTAAACAGAAAAAGGATTGTGGTTTTACAGGCATTCAGGGGTGTCCATTTCAGAGCAAAACCCAGTCACTCACTGTATTTCTGCTAAAGTCTACAGGCATGGGAATGGATTAAAAAGCAAATTCTGTTTAATACTGAATCCCACCTGCTCTGCAGCCAGAAATTAAACTCCCCTGCAGACAATAATCCTGAATAATTTCAGGATCATTATAAAAGATCCCAGAGCAGGAACCCTTGGATGGGAGCGTGACCAACACAGTGAAAGAGCATCCTCAGCTGTGGATTCCAGGTGTGTGCTGAACACAAGGATGTGGAAAATGCTTGGAAGACATTTCCTTGTCTATTTGTTAAGCCAGAAGCCAAGCCTAGGGTTAAGTGAGTCTACAGCACTATGGGAATAGGGAGTGACTGATATAAAGAGTAATTTTAGAATGATAAAGCAGGAAAATATTGAAGGCCAGTCCTCAAAATAATCATCAGGGCACAAATAAGCAGGGTGGGGAAAATGCCATCCAAGACATCAAGGCAGAACCCTCCTCTGTGGTGTAATTTTAGTGTCAAAGGCACTGATTTGGTTACAGACCCAGGTCCAAAGGTTTTCAGACACCACAGCTTCCACCCTACCTCAGAGCTCCTGGGTGAAAACCCTGAGGCTCTTTCTGCAGTGCAAAACCTTTGAAAAGTAAAAATATAAATAAATGAACAAGCAAAGGAATCACTAAAATGGGCTGTAAAAAATCTTTCCCTTTCTTCCTCTTTAGGTGAGGACCCAAGAGTCTTAACCTGCAAATCCTTCCCAAACTGAGGAATTCAGGAAGGGGCTGGGTGGGTTTTCCCACAGGATTTTTTACTGGGGAAAAAACCCAAAACCAACAGTCTGAGCTGATCTAGTTCCTAACCTCCCCTTCCCTGTCCTAATTTCCAATCTAGATCTGATTTTATGGAAAGGACTGCACTCTCCAAAGGGTCCCAGTTGTTGGAATTCACTGCTGCAGGGTTTTGTTCCTGTCCAGCCCTGCCTGGCTCCGACTGCTGCTCGCTTTGGTACAGTTGTAGATGATTACAAGAGTCATTAAGCAGCATAAAATCATGCATGCTGGCTAATTAATGTGGAATTGATTCTCCTTTTAGTTTCATTTTTTATGTCTGTTGAACTCCACTGGAATCAATACAGGCAAGCTCAGTCAAGACTGCAGTAAAATTGATGTAAGTGAAGGACATCGGGCTGGAGTTTAATGAGTTATAAAATCCAAAGAAACAGAAAGAGAAAATCAAACTTCCAGCTCCATCCATGTGTTTATTGTAATTGTACGTGGTCAGGAGCATTTGGGAAATTTTCTTGAACATTAGAGTCCAAGTGATGCATTGGAGGCTGGATAGAGGAGAAATGAAAGCTCTCAGTGATGTAAAAGGGGGTGAAGACCCCAAAAATTCAAGCTGAGGCTCTGGAAGTTTCCATTCTTTACTCCCACCACAGACCCACTCCAGATTTCCAAAGAATCTTCCCAAATTTCCTTCCATTTGCAAAGGGCTGCCACCTTCACCTCCTTTCAGTGTTCAGTCTCTGTCCTTACAGATCTCAAGTCTAAGTCAGGAAGTTCTAACCCAACTTAAACCATGGAAACAATTTAAAACTTAAAACTTCCCCTCTGCTATTAAAACTTGAGTCAAACAACATTTCTTTGGTTTCCTTTCTCCCTCCCTGTGGCCTTGATTTTTCAGCTTTCTGATGTTCTTGAATTTCTACTGGAGCTTTCTCACACTTGTAACAAAAACAAAGACTGGTATTTTGTCAATAACACATTCCTTCCAGGAGGAAGGAAAACTGATGGACTTCTGTCCTGGGTTGTAGTGTAAGATATGCACAAAGTATTCTACCACCACCTTCATGAACTGTTGAAACCAATTGTTGAAGCAGTGTTCTCCCAGGTTCCCCCTCCCTCTTCTGTTAAGGTGTCTTCTGTTAATGGCCTGGTAACTCCCTCTGGGAGTTATCTCTCTTTAATGGGCCATCAAGGACCCCCCTGTAGGACTCATTATCCCATTGGGAGATGCTCCGCCCAGGGGGAGGAGCCAAGCATTCTCACCTGGATATAATCTGGGATTTGGGACAATATGGGTGACCTTACCCACTGGATTCCCAGAGGATCAGAGCTACCAGACCTTTCTACGGGATCACTGCTTCCGTCATCCCACTCAGGTTGTATTCTGACTCTGTCAGTGGTTTTTTTTGTATTATTGCATTTATTTTATTTTATCCTTTTTTCTTCTTATTATTAAATTGTATTTCTGACTTGGAGCCTCTCACTCGTTTTGCTTTCAAGCCACGACAACTTCTAAGTTGACCACCGGAGTCAGAGAGGCATTACTCTCGTCCCCCAATCCCTGAACAAATCCCAAACTCTATAAAAACCCCAAATCATAATAAACTTCCTCTTTCTCTGCTCACTTCTCAACGTGACGAGTGAGTGCAGTTCTTTGGTGTCCTCTGGCGACACCTCCCAGCCCCTCTCAGAGCAGAGTTTCCCCAAACTTTGCTTAAATACGACATTTTCAGCCGCCCCAGGAGCGTCACCGTGCTGTGACACGCGTGGCAGGGCTGTCATGTCACATTATGGGATGTGACACCACACAGCCTGATGGACAAACCTGATCTGACACCACAACTCCGAGAGATCCGCGCTGATCCAGCCACCAGCCCGTGTCACACTCTCCGTGACAGACACACACCAAATATTTGTTATTTATCTGGTTTTTTCTTAGCTGTAGGTTCAGCCCTTGACCTTTCAGGGCTGGCTGGAAATGAGCAGTGCCAGGTTTGCCTGCCTGGAGTGTTTTGACAACAGTTTTGCTGATGAGAGGATCGAGTTGTTGCCGTGCCGTGTACAAAAAAAAATGAAGATTTTGCTTCAAAAATAGTTGTATTTTACAGACTTCGCAATATTAGAGCTGGATAAAGCATGGCTCTCATCCCCATTCCCTCACAATTTCAGAAAACCAAATTATAAAAATGAAAGAAGTTCAGAAATTGTTGATTCCTCACAAAAACAAACAAACAAAAAACCAACCAAACAAACAAGTCAAGTTTCTGAAAGCTGTGCTTAAGTTTTTTGCCCTTCGAGGCATTTTCTGTGGATATTTCACAGCAGCTTTAGCTCAGATTCCCATCAAGAGTTAGCTCCAGCAATTAGGCAGAAATACAGGGATATTTCTGTCAGACACATTCCATGATAACCACAGCAATACATCCAGGCAACCTCTCCTCAGGGCACATCTATTTTTTAAATGGAAATACACCCAGAATGAGCTGAATTTTCTTCAGCCTCCTCATCCAGAGAACGTGCAGGAAGGGTTTTTTTTTTTTTATCCAGCCTTACTCATCTATTCCAGTTCCATAAACTTTCCTATGGAGTCACCTGGAATTTATAACAGGCCAAAAATGGAGCCTGGGTAATTGGTCTAAAGAGGTTTCTTATTTGTCCTCCCCATTTTTATGTTTAATATGAGTTATCCGATGCCAATCTTTCCAAGTCACACGGGAGATGTTTAAAAATCAATTTTTCCCTCATCCCTGGAAATCAATGGGATTATTTTACCTTCAATGGCTGTTTTGTCAGGGAGATTTGAACCAGATTCCTGCTAATTCCTTCAGAGAAATTGCATGGATTCATCCCACTGGAACACCTGCAGCACCAAGGAGGGCCTAAAATCACCCTCCAAGGAGTGTGCACAGCTCATCATTCCCTAAATTCTGCTGTAGGACCTTATTCCCTGGGATATATCCTCTGTCTACTGGCATCAGTGGAGAATTCCCCAGTGCAAGCAGATGGATTTGCATCCAGCAGAACAATAATATCCACTCTTTCCACAGATTCCTCAGAACAGACCAAGGATTTTGCCAGAATAAAACCAAAAACTGCCTCATGCTTTAGGCTTTAGATTTATTCCATATGGAAAAACGACCAGAGTTAATTCTGATATGTTTTTAAAAAATCGTGATCCAAGTCAGTGCTCAAAGGGAATTCTCTCAGAGAGTTTGTTTTATTTTTTGCCTCCCCAACAGCAGCTGCTGACTCACTCAGCTCTCAGTTGCTCAAATTTATGACAACAATAAAATGTTGAAGTCCAACTTCCTTGCAGCATGCAGCTCAGGCTGGAGACTGTGCAGTCAAAATGCAGGGAAGGCATGGATGAAAAATCCAAAATCCAGGGAAGTGGCACCGGGGGGAGTGATCCTGGGATGATCCCACCCATTAATCCCCCACCAAATCTGTGTCTCTGCTGCCTGCATTCATTGCTCTTTGCATGCTTGAGGACGTGCCAGTCTCATGCAAATATAAAAATAAATATAATAAAACCCCTGCACTCAGCAGGTTGAGCACCACACACCAAGCTTATCCCTGCCAGTAAATTCAAATTAAATAGTGACCATTTGGTGAGAGATTTAGATTAGACTTTGGGAAGGAATTGTTCCCAGTGAGGGAGGTGAGGCCCTGGCCCAGGGTCCCCAGAGAAGCTGTGGCTGCCCCTGGATCCCTGGAAGTGTCCAAGGCTAGGCTGGAGTAATCTGGGATAGTGGAAGGAGTGGAATTTGATGAGTTTTAAAGTTCTCTGTCAATCCAAACCATTTTGATTTTATGGAAATGGTCCCTACTCTATCAATGGAGAAATGAGCTATTTAAGGGCAGCTCGACCAGGAGGCAAAGAGGGTTGGGATAATCTGCTGGAAGGCACTGGACAGTGAATCCTGGAGGTTTCACTGCCTCATTTGATGGGTCAAACATCACCCAGTGACTCAGGCTCTGAGTCAGCCCCGCTGCCTCACGCTGCTGATGGGGCCTGCAGGAGCCACCTCATGTAAGCTGGAAATTTCACTTCATTAAGCAACCCACACACCCTAATGGGTCATGTTTTATTCTGTGTCTCAGCCTCTCTTGGTCACCCAATGCTCAGCAAAGCATCTAAAAAATCAAAGTCATGGCATCCTCCAGAGACAAACGTTGCAGGGTCATTTTTACTGCACATTTCTGGGGGAGTGGGACATCATTGAGACATTTAATTAACTCCAAGTTACTTTTCTGACTGTTTAGTCAGCCTGCAAGGAATTTCCACTGCTGTGGAATTATCCAAAGGAGCAACAACAGGAAAAGTGGGATTTCTATTTTAGGAACCCACAATCCAGAAGGTGCAGGCAACTGCCTAAGCTGTTCTTCCCTGAATGAAGACACATTGATCATCTGCAGGAGCCTCTGTGGAAGAGTTTTGTGTTCTCTTGGCCTTTTATTGGAAAAATCTGCCTGGAAAGGGCTGGAGTCCCCATTCCTGGAAGAAAAACCACGGAGATGCTGCACTTGGGGACAGGATTTAGTGGTGAAGGTGCCAGAGTTGGGTCAGTGGTTGGGCTCAGTCCTGGAGGACTTTTCCAACCTGAAATTCCACAATTCTATGATTCCTGAGGCTGCAGGACACACCACACTGTGAAACACTTCTGGAGGAGTTTTTTCTCCTCAATCCCAGCCCTGTGATCCCCTGGGATACTGGAAGTAGCTCCCAGCATTACTCCAAATCCACAGTCCTGGCTCCTTTAACTGCCTCCAACTGCTGATACAAGCCTAACAGTCTTGTTTAGGTATTTATAAACCACTAATAAATCATTAAACACTAATTATATTTCCTTTCTTTCCCCTCCCATTCGAGCTGCTCCTCTTGCTGGTCCTTATTTGCCATGGATATTTCCAGCCCACGAGCACATTCCAAGGAACTATTCCATGGGAAGGATGGCTTTTAAATCATTTACCACTAACAAATGTTCTTGGCCACCCTGGCCAAGACAGCATCTGTTTATTTAAAAGGTCTGAGAGGACTCATTAATCCAGAACACACAATAAAATTGTCAGTTTGGGGCATGCTGTGGGTCAGGAAATGCTGTTTCCAGCCCTGACAAGGCCCAAGGAAGATCCTATCTCGTGCTGTTAAGGATTTATCCAGAGAAGTTGGATCTCCCAGCTTTCTCCTGGCTTTTAGATATGGAATTTTTGCAACTTTAAAAATGCTCATGCCTGTCTCGTGTCTTCAGAAGTGGTGTCACTGCAGCCACTTGTGTTTGCAGAGGATTTCTGCTCCAGCATTTGTTCACAACATCTCCATTTCCCGCTGCCCTGGAGCCCTCAGGAGCATGAGGCTGCTGCAATAAAATGTGGAAGAAAAAGCTTTTCTTGACCCCAGAGAGATTCTGCACTGACCAAAGTGTTTAAGAGTCACAAACTTGTGCTGGCAGTGACAAAAATCAGATTTTGACTAATGGAGGCGTCAGGATGCTGTCATTTATTTTGCTTTCCTGCCTGATAAAAACATTTCAAGCTGAGTTTTTTCACAAGAGCAGCTCCCTCTTATTTTGTCACTGAGCCCATTCTAACATTTCATAACAGAGGGAAAGAAGGGCAAGAATGAAAAAAAAAAAGGAGTTTTGTGCTGCTCCATTCATAAAGAGCTAAGAAAAAGCTCTGATATTGCATTTCAGATATTTAAAAATTGTATTTTCTTTCAGCAAAGCAGACAGCCAAAACTTTTTAAGCAATTGAAATGTGTGCTCACATAGCAGCTTCACTGGGATTTCTAAGCTCAACTTATCCAGATTTTAGTTCATGTTTTCATTCCCACATGAGAAACCCACCCTGATTTCATTCTTCTTCCATCACATGCAAAAAAACCAAAAAAAGTTTGTAGAAGGAAAAAAATCCTCAAAGAGAGAGAAATTTTCAGTTTCAATGTCTTGACCCAAAGTCAAGATTGTAGTAAAAACTACAATTACCCTAAATTCATCAAAAGACAGTGGAATCACTGTGTATAATGCAATATATTGTATTTCTGAAGCTGGGAGGTTCAGAATTTGGACTTATAATTAGAATATAAGCATTAATATCAGTACTGGCTACAGAAAAGCAGCAAACTCCTGAAAACATCACCTGTACAAGCCCAGGGCTAGAATTTTGAGCCTCAGTGTTGTTTGAATTCCTCCCAAATCAGCAGGAATTCCCCAGGAGACACAAAACCTTCCCCACTTCTCAGAGCCAGGCCAGCCCCAGCTCCTGCCCTGCTGAAATGTGAATTTCCAGCACCTTTCATTCAGTGAAACCCACACCCAGCATGGAATAAACAGGAACCATAACTTCCAGTCCTATCCATCATTCAGAACAACCTTCAGGCCTTTGCAAGGGCTGAAATTAAATAGGAAATTAAACTGTTCCCCCCGAGGTGGTGGGGTGGAGGCAAGAAATGCATTTAGAAATAAGTACACAAGAAGTTCATGCTGCTTTTGTGAGGATTACTCAGCACATCTCCTTAGCAGTCCCCTGACACCTTTTTTTAGGATATTTCCTGAAGCATCCTGAGTTTAAGCTGCCTTCTAATGCCTCCAGCACGCCTCCAGCTCCCCGTTCCAAGGGTGTTCTCAGCCTGGAAAATTGGCTTTCTCCAGTTGTAAATCCCTAAAAAACCACACCAGGGCTTTCCAAGTGCTGAAGGCCAGGTTAAAGGGTGTGCTCCCTTCTTTTTTTTTGGTGTTTTAAATTAGCACAGAAATGAAATTCGCTGTTATTGTAAGGTATAAATGAAGATATTCCCTTTCTGTCAGGTCCTGCCTCAGGTAACTTTTAAGAAAAGTGCTGATGCTCTCAAATCTCAGCCTGAGCTGAGAAAAAACATTTCCTTTCGCAAAGAAATAAAACCTGGAAAATGTTAAAGTTGGAGTCAGGAAAGGACAGAACACCTGCAGAGCCTGTGGGATACTGGAAACACCCAAAATTTTTCATCCCACAAAAGTGACAAAAAAAAAGGGAATTCGAGAAGTGGAAAAAACTCACAATTCCTGTGGAATGTTTATAATCCTTCCCTTCCTGCTGGAATAAAGTGACATTTTAGGAGTGCTGCATTTATTTAAATGCCAGCCCGCCATGTAAATATTTGATTCCATAATGATTATTGGCAGTCACAATAAAACAGCTCACGAGTCCACCCTGTGAGTTTATTTATTGCATGAAAGGATCTGCCCAGAAGCAAATTTCGGTGGTGATGAGAGCTTGTATTGACACAGAAAAAATTAAATGGGAATTTTATTGTCATAAAATATCAGGATTAAGCTAATCATACCCCAGCTGTCAGCGACAGAGAGAGGTTTATCAAAATATTGCAAAATTACAAGGCCATGGAGCAGGGTTGGGTTTGGGTTTTTTTTCAGTATCATTTTGATATTAGATTAGACAAGAGCTTATCTCTACAGTTACACTCTCAGTTGCAACATTTAACAGTGAACTGGCAAAATTCAGCTTTATGAACAGGAGAATATCAGTGATTAATCATTAATTATAAAACCTGAAGAGACAATACCATCAGGCTGGTGGAGGAGCCTTGAAACCACATTGTGCTCAACAAGTGGCCCGAATTATCAAAGCACTTGCTTGATGGGGTGGTTTATAGGCTGCTCCAGGAGCATTTAGTAATTCCAAAAGATTCAGATATCTCATTATGTTTATCTGTCCAGGCAGTGCCACAGGAATCAGACTTGGGCCTGGTTTGAAGGAAAATGGGGCTCTGACAGCCAGGAGGGTGGGAAGGAGCTGGGCACAGCTGAAATGTGGCCCCAGAGCAGGTCCCCACATCCCAAAGCCACAATCCCAGGAGGGTTTTTGTTGGAAGGACCTTAAATCCCATCCTGATGCTTTAGGATTTGAGCTTTTATATTTTCCATACGTTTGTAGACCTGTAAATTCTTTAGTGTGACTCCAAACTCCACACACAGTGTCAGCTGCTGCTGCCCCATTTTGGGCAGACACAACAATTCCTCTCCAGGCCTGGGGACCAAGGACACCTCACTGCCTCAGGCCCCAGAGATGGAAACAAAAGTGGGTTGGGGGGGAAAACTTGGGGTAAATTACTTCATTAGCTGAAGCTGTAACTGGGAGATGAACCCCCAATGTGCAAATGGCCCAAAGTGATCAAAGTGTGCAAACCCCTGACCCGGGGTCCATTTTGGGTGTAGGCCCTGGGGGGCTTTGTCTGCCCTAAATGTACCTGGAGGCTCCTCAACAAATAGAACTGCTTTTTATTCCCTTAACTCTGCCTGCCCTCTGTTTTTAGGCAGCCCCAAAAGGCATCAATCCCACCCCCTGCCATGGGCAGGGACAACTTCCACCATCCCAGGTTGCTCCAAGCCCCATCCAACCTGGCCTTGGGCATTTCCAGGGATCCAGGGGCAGCCACAGCTTCTCTGGGAATTCCATCCCAGCCCCTCCCCACCCTCACAGCCAGGAATTCCTTCCCAAAATCACATCTAACCCTGCTCCCTGTCCATTTGAAGGCATTCCCTGTGTCCTGTCCCTCCATCCCTTCCCCAAAATCTCTCTCCATCTTTCCTGCAGCTCCTCCAGGCCACCCTGAGCTCACCCCAAAGCTTCTCCTCTCCAGGCTGGACAATCCCAGCTCTCCCAGCAGAGCTGCTCCATCCCTCTGCTCATCCTGGTGCCTCCCCTGGACTTGTTCTTCAAATATTCCCATGAAAAACTCCAAGAAGTTCCATTTCCTCATGGAAATCACGTTGTGGTTGGTCACATTTGAAGCAATTCCCCCCTGTCCTAAGCCACAACATTCCCAAATTCCCTCACTAACAACATTTCCCTGCTCTTACACCATGTGTTTATAACACACAAATTTCCTGTTGTGGGCACCTGGGAAAGGTCCTGCCCCACCTCCCCTTTAATCTTCATCCAGAACCTTCCTTTCTGTCCCACCCATGCCAAAGACAAGACTTGTCCCCTGAAGGAGAAAAAATAAATTAAGGAAATTGAAATAAAAGCCCTAAAAACAACACAAAACCCTCAGACAGGAAAACTCTGGAAGCAGAATTTAAAGACTTCCTTTATCTGGGGTTTTTGTCCATCCCAAAGCCTCAATTTCTTCTTCCTTGATTGTTTTCTAACTTTTCCAATTATCTCAGGGGGGCATCAATTTGTTTTCAAAGTCAGGCATTAATTTAAAACAACACTTTGAGCAATCCTGCTTGTTTCTTTCTGAAGGTCTTTTTAATGGCACGAGCATCTGCATAGCCCATCAATCTTCCCTCCTGGATATCTGGAGAGCCATCTCTGTCCTTACAGGAAGGCTGCTCCAGGAGCATTTATTAATTCCAAAAAGATTCAGATATCTCATTACGCCCTACCTGGAGAGCCTCTTGCTGGCTGGGGACACATCGGGAAAGTTTTTGTTGCAATCGTCTCCAACTTGACTTTTTTTTTTTCCCTCCCTCAAAAATTACCCCAGGAAGGCACAGATTTAATGGAAATAATTGTAAATAATGCTGATTAACAGTAATATCATTTTAGTGGGTCTGAGGTGTCTTAGGGGTGAATATTCCATAGAGGTGGGCTCTCCTTTAGGGATAAGGAGGATAATTTCTTTATCCCACAGTGCTTATTTCAGATATTAATTGGGATTATCCAGGTAATTCTCCACACTGGCCTTCACTGTTTGTAAGTGAGCTTGTTCCTGAGCAAAGATTTGCTGGGACAAGTGGAAAAATGGGATCAACATCTTTTAACCCTCTCCAAGGCATGGACTTGGCTGCTCTGCTCCCATTCCCTTCTCTCTGCCCAGCAAAGAATCCAATATTTCCACACTTTTTCTATCCTTTTTACCAAAATTTGAGAATTGAGACTTAAAACCAGCAGGAAATCAGCACCCTGGACAGCTCAAGTTTTTCCAAATGCTTCCAGGGAGACTCTTCTGTTTCCCTGAAAACATCCACTGTATTTTTCTTTAATTAATCTTTTAAAGATCTACAACTTCCTAAAGAAAAACATCACGGAATGCTTGGGATATTTTGGATCTGCCACGAATCCCTCCAGGAATTACACACAACTCCTTAAAATTATTGTGGAAAAAGGAATCTCAGAGATTGCAGAGTCCATCCCAACCACAGCATCTCCTCAAGTCCTAAATGAAACAGCTCATTAACTAACTCAATAATTAATTATGGTATTTTTTTAAGACTTTCCCCTTATGGTATTAAGGAAATGAAACAGAATGAGAAAGAGGAGAGGAAAAGAATTTCTGCCATCCCCTTATTAAAGTTTCTACTGCAACACTCCAGGTGTTATTAAAATACAATAAAAACCTAAAAGGTCAGATGTGAGAAGGAAATATGGAAGGACTGTACTTGAAAAACCAAAATATTAAGCAGCTGATGCAAGAGATGAGTCAGAACCCTGAATAAACTTAAATTGCGTATTGGGAGGGTAATAACCCAAATTTTTTTAGCTTAATTGAGCCTTGTGATTATTATTTAAATTTGGGGTCTTTTTCTTTGTGATAAAAATAAGAAACACCCCATTTTCCCTGGTAATTATGCAGAGTATGGCCAGTAACCAGGAAATCAAAAGGACATTTCCTGCTTGGTTTCCCACATTGGTTACTCTGGTTCAGGTCAATAACTGAGCTCCAAACTGAAAATCAGCCTGGAAAATCTGTTTACAATCGTATTTTAATTAAGGAAAGCACCTTACAGGTGATTAAATGTAGTCGATCACAATTTGTGGTTGCAAGGAAATCCTCACTCATGAAAAATCTGTGAACTTTGAGTGTTTTTATGGAGGGTTCCAGATTCCTGTCTAAGTGAGGTCCAGAGTAAAACCCCAATTTTGTGGCCTTTCCACAAAGGTCATTATCCCTCAGGGCAGAACTCCTGTGTTAATAAGGCACCAGATTTGGGGTATCAGGATTCATGTTGTGTTTCACATGGGACAGGCTGGATTGTAGAACCACACGTTTTAAAATATTTTAATAAGAGTTAAATAAGAGTTTAAATATTTAAAAAAGAGTTGAAGTATAAACAAGCTGCTGAAATCAGCACTCAACTGCTACAACAACACCACAGCACCACTTTGAGAAGTGCTAATAAAACACACACATCAACCAAGTTCATCCTGGAATATTCCAAAAGCGCTGGGAAATTATCACAATTTACCCTCCTGGATCAGCTGGTATTTCTCCCAGTGAAATAATCCCTTCACTTTTCACATCTCTGCCACTCCTTAACCCTAAAACACCAGCTGAGTGTTGGGGCTGGAAGCACAAAACTCTTCCTGCCTTTACCTCAAACTCCACCTCATCTCAAAAGCCACGAATGAGGCTTCCCTTTAATTTCTGGCTGCATTAAAGAAATTTCATTCGGCCACAACTGCAGGCAGCTGAAAATGCAGAGCCTTTCTTGCCTTGCATGAAATCCCAGTTTTGTTGCATTGATGGTGAGTGATCACTGCGGAGTTGCATTTATTGGCTAAATCAGGCCAGATTAGTTAGCACCAGATTAATTTCAGCTAATCTGGGGGCAAATTCTGCTTCCCATGGCAGGGTGGTGACCGCAGGAGAGCAGCACAATTTCCCTGGAGTTATCTGGGAATTCTGCTCTTATTCCTGGGATGTGAAGTGCCTCCACTCAGGTGCTTCCTCAGGATCTGGGAAACGCAGAGCAAATTAAAGGGGCTCAAACTTCCTCAGAAATCTGAGTTGTTTTCCTGTTTCAGGGAAATATTCTTATTTCTGATGGTGAATTTAAACCAAGCTCAGAAAAATCATTAATTAAATAAGCAGGGGGGATAAGCATGATGAGGTTAATCAGAGAATTTGTCCTGATCATTTGAAAAGCTGCTTTTTTTTGTTGTTTGCTTCTTTGCAACTGTTCCGCTTCCAAAGAAGATTATGGAAGGAAGAAAAATCTTTCCAATGGGAGATTTTCAAAACCAGATTTAAATTGGATCTTGGGAAGGAATTCCTGGCTGGGAGGGTGAGGAGGGGCTGGGATGGAATTCCCAGAGAAGCTGTGGCTGCCCCTGGATCCCTGAAAGTGTCCAAGGTCAGGTTGGACAGGGGTAGGAGAAATTTGGGACAGTGGAAGGTGTCCCTGCTCATGGCAGGGGGTGAAATTGGATGGGATTTAAGGTCCTTTCCAACCCAAACCAATCCATAAAATGTAGAAATATTGGAGAAAGTATGAACCTGCCCTTGTAGAAACCAACATAATAAGAAACCTGATTATTATTTTGATTTATCTCAGGACATGGATGGCTCCTGACCCAAACTACTCCTTGGAACAAAATGAGATACAACTTCCCATGGCATTAAGAACAACCATCGCAAAGATAAGGGGGGGAAAAAAGTGATTTTTTCTTGTTAAAATGTGGATGCAATTTTAAATTTTCTCATAACTGGAGCCTGAGAGTCCATTTCCTAGGAATATTTTTTATTCCATTAAAGCTCTCCCTATGCCTGCACACACTGATGCATGAAAGCAGTGGTTTGGGATGTTATTACATTCCAACAGCTGCTTGCTACTTTTTCATTAAATAGGGATAGACAGTGGAAATAACATTTTTTAGGGGGGGGAAATAGAAAAAAAAGAAGAAAAAAATAGCAAACTGGAGAATATTTTGATAACTGTGGTTATCAGGTGTTTTACTTGTGGAAGTGAAAGGGGATTTGACAAAGCAGCACAGGGTAATTGTGAGGGCATCGCCCATGGGATGAAGTCTTTGGGAAATTCAATCTTTGTCTGGGCAGAGGGGTTGGGAAAAAATTCAAATTCAAAGGCTCCAGTTTTGCAAGATATTGAGAATGACCTAAAATTAGGGATTGGGAGTTTTGCAGCTTCACAGGGCACATCAGAAAATGTCACTGTCAGCAAAAATATGCCCAAACTGCAACCAGAGTCTGAGTGGAACCATTGAAGGAGGAATTCCATCCACAGCACCCTCCAGCCTCAGGTAAACTCCAGGATTTCAACATCCCTGGAAGTACCCAAGGCCAGTTTGGATGGTTTGGAGCAATCTGGGATAAGGGAAGGTTGTCCCTGCCCATGGAACTGGATGAGCTTTGAGGTCCCTTCCAACCCAAACCCTTCTGGGATTCCATGATCCTCATCATTTCCTTGCTCTGATCCCATTTAAATTGTAACAGCAGGTATTCTGGCACAACATCCCTCTTCCACCTGGATTTGGGATTTTTAAGGGACATCCCTGCAATCTACACATGTGAAGTGAAATATTCTCTTTATTTATATTGTGGATTTGAGGGTAGAATGGCAAAGTTAGAAGGAGAAGTCTGGACTGATCCCAGGGCTGTAATTTCCCTGTTACCAACAGGGGGTCCTTACTCCTCACCCATAATTCCAGCAGGAGGGATAACGTAAAGAAGCACAAGAAGGGATAATGTAGGAAGAAATGTCCTGCAAAATTTTTTCAGTGTGAGGAGAATCCATTTTCCCTCCCCTCACACAGAAAATGTTTATTCCACAGAAGGCTGAAGGCGTCTGCTAAGCAGAAAAAGCTCCTGCTCATCCCAACAAATTGGAGTGATGGAAAATGTGGTGTCAGGAAGAAAATTTGCTGGTGTTCTCCTAATTATGCAGAAATGCCTCCTCATCACTGTGTTCACTCTGTTAAAAGTCAGTTCCCAGCTCTAATTGTTCCTTTGGGCTCCCCAGAGATTGGGATGCTGCTCCCTCTGTGCCATTCCAGCTCCAGAGACTGCAGAGGAAATTCCAGGTGGTTTTGCAGTCAGGAAAGGTGGAACTGGGCAGGAGCTCTACCCTTGGTCCCCACACCCTCAAACTCCTTCACTTTCCTGGGAAGGAGCAGCAACACAAAGGTTCTTCTCCTTCTCTTCTCTCTTCTCTCTTCTCTCTTCTCTCTTCTCTCTTCTCTCTTCTCTCTTCTCTCTTCTCTCTTCTCTCTTCTCTCTTCTCTCTTCCCTCTTCTCTCTTCTCTCTTCTCTCTCCTCTCCTCTCCTCCCCTTCCCTCTCCTCTCCAGACTTGAAAGGGGGGTATAAACAAATCCAAATCTGGAATTTTTAGCCAGAGGAAGGGAAGTTATAAAAGAAACTGAATTACCACAACATCTGAGAGCAACAGATGAAACCAACTGAAAGCCCAGCCCCAGCTTTGTCCCCATTCCCTGAACTCCAGCATGGATTGTGCTGCCTGGTTGGGACATTGGAATAAACCAGGACATCTTTTATCCACGTGGCCCCCTCATGAATTTGGAGCATTGTGGAGGAAACCTCTTGTCCGTGACAAATGGAGGGAGCTGGGCTGGCTGAGGGCTGGGCATGGAAATAAATGTATTTTTACCCTGCTGTTGGCTCAGGCTCAGGCTTTGCCATCTGGAGCAGCAAATATTTCATGTGAAGAGGCCTCTTGACCAGGCTTGGATCATCAAGGATTAGACTGGAAAGGTTTGGCAGTAAAATCTCTACAAGGCTGCTCCCAGGAATGACTTCAGCAGGGATGGGGATCCAGCCCCCCTGGGACTCCCAATCTGCCAGGGAGAGGGGAAAGTGTTGCTAATTCCAGCTAAATTTGGGGGTTTTTACATCGTTTTTCAATCACATTCATGTGATTGAAAAACAGCCCCTTTATGTTGCTGATGATATCTGTGGCACCCAGCTCGGGGCTGGAATAAAAGAGCTGGAATAAAATAAGGTTACCCTGCTCAGCATTCCCAGCTGCCAGGAATTCCCATTGTCTCCAGCAGGAGCTTTGCCTGCCTCAAACAAAAGGGAATTCTGAAAAGGGCCAGAAATAACCCAGCACAATGCCAGGCTCTCCATCATTTCCCTCTCCTGGAGTCCAGTGGGGCACAACCTGCCCTGTTTCTGGGAATTCCTGCAGATATCCCACCTTTTTCCCAAATTTCCCAACCACCATCACCTGCAGCTCCAGGGAAACACCCAAGGGAGACGATCTGGTGTTGCTGTTTTACACCACAACGACACAGACTCTGATTTCAGAAGGCTGAAAAGGACTCCTTCTTGATGTCCCTCTGATCTGACCAATGTGACTGAGGAGGTTTTGTCTTTGTTTTCACCAATCAAACTGCTCTGTGTAAAATAGTATAAAAGGGAGACACATCCCAAAAATCAAGAAGTCCCTCCTAGGAAAAGGAATGAATAACAAAGTTACAGCTACAAAAACATTTCTCCTCTTTACAGAAAATTCCCTGGGAAAAGAATTTCAGAAAACCAAAACACCTCAGGCACGGAACCAGGGCTACAATCTGGGAGCTCAGTTTGGGCCAGAACTTGTTGTTATTTGGGATAATATAATAATATAATATAATTATTGAAGTGTCCAAGGCCAGGTTGGAAGGACTTGGAGCAACCTGGGATAGTGGAAGGTTCCTGCCCATGGAAGTGGAATTTTTTAAGGTTCTTTCCAACCCAAACTATTCCATGATTCCATATCATCGTGACAAATCCCAATGAGCATAAAGTTGGTGAGGAGAAGAGGATAAAAAGCTGGAGAGGGAAATAATGGCAGCTCCCGGGTTTGCCTATCCTTGTGTCAGCAGCTGCAGCGTGTACAAATCCCAAGGGAATTTAAAAAAAAAAAAGAAAATTGATAGAAATAAGATCATAATCTAGAAACAACTCGAAGCTGAGAATAATCCATACAAATGGTGTGTTTAATCAAGCAGCCAGAGCTCCCTGTCTTTATGGAAATCATCCCCAAAAGGGGGATGTGTCCTCCCTGCTGCTCCAGCTCTCCCAAGGAAACATCAGGGGGTGATTTATCATCCTTATCCACATGTCACACAAGCATTTGGTGTTTGTTCCCACTTCCCAACCTGGGATGGGATTTCCTTGGAAGGTGCTGGTGAGAACAGGATTCAATTATCCTCTGGGAATGGAGGGAACAAGAAAAACCATTAAAAAATAACTCCCTGATTCCCTCAGGGTCCGTCTTTCTTTTCTTTAGGTCATCCTAAGACTTTAAAAATTCCATATTCTATGCAAAGGTCATTCCATGAGTCTTTATTTGATTGTTTTGAGTCGTTCTCTTTCAAAATACCATTTTTATTACAGCTAAAAATTGGGGGTTCTATTCAAGGGCCCATTAAAAAATGGGACTTTTTTTTTCCTTTTTAAATAGGAAAGAGAGAAGGAGGAAAAAAAGAAAGAGAAAGAGAGAGAGAAAGAGAGAGAGAAAGAGAAAGAGAGAGAGAGAAAGAGAAAGAAAGAGAAAAAATTTTTCTTCCCTTTTTCCCCAGTTCCCTAAATTTTATCCCTCTAAATGAAATTTAGGTCTTACACTGAATATCAAGGTAGGATTTAATGGAGAATTAATGGGATTTATGGTCAGCTTTCTGCCTCCAGGAAAAAAAAATCCCAATTCTTTGCCTATTTTTTACTTCTCATTCATTTTAATTTTGCCATCCTGGAATTAGAAAATGGATGCTGAGATCTGTAACAATTTTGGGAATGAATTAATAGGCCTGAGATTTGAATTTTTGTGGGGGTGCTGATGATTGAATACAATTTTAAATATATATAATGTATTATATAATAAAATAGATAAAAATATATAGAATACATTGCATAATATAATAATATATTACATGAGATACATATATATAACTATACATATATGGAGCATATTGCATAATATAATTATATATAATCATAATTTCACATCAGATTTTTACACTGACAAGAAGAGGTTTTGTAATACAGAGTATTCCTTTTTACTTTTTCCCCTTTTTTCCTCTTTTGCCCCCTTTTCCCCCTTTTTTCTTTTTTCTTTCCCTTTTTTCCCTTTTTTACTTCTTTTTCAACTTATTTTCC
>JANPWX010000581.1:206327-225633 GCA_024734555.1 Trochalopteron elliotii | reverse complement strand
TTGTGGTTTGTAGTGAGATTTGGAGTTTATTGTGAGTTTCTGGTTTATTGTGAGTTTCTGGTTTATTGTGAGTTTCTGGTTTATTGTGAGTTTGTGGTTTGTAGTGAGGTTTGTGGTTTATTGTGAGTTTGTGGTTTACTGTGCTCAGCAATCTAAACCCTACACCCTCCTACAGGTTAAAATGTGGTAAAAAAAAATAATTCAGCCACTTTAGCACAAAGCTGTGGCTTAGCATCTACTGCCACTTCATTTAAGTGTCTGTTTGCATGCAGACAATGCTGATTAAAAGGTAATAATAACTCCTTCCACGAGCTCAGACAAACATTGTTGGATTGGAAGGGACCTTAAAGCTCACCTCAATCCCACCCCTGCACTGTCCCAGATTGCACCAAGCCCTGTCCAGCCCAGCCTTGGACACTCCCAGGGATCCAGGGGCAGCCAGAACTTCTCTGGGAATTCCACTCCAGTCCTTCCCCACTCTCACAGAGAGGAATTCCTTCCTTTTTCTCTTCCAGCCCTGTCCTATGCCAGTTTGAATACTTGTCCTGTTGCTCCATCCCTTGTCCAAAGTCCCTCTGTGTCAGCCAAGCTGTAAAACACCAAGCCTGGGCCCCTCCCTGGGCGAATCTCTGTTGGGATTAGCTGCTCCTGAGCTTGGAGAAGCTAATCTTTGAATACTATCCAGTTTTCCTCCCTGCAGGGCTTCATCCCAGGGTGCTGAACCAAGCAGATCACTTTATCAGCTCAGTTATTATCAAAAAGCAATAAACAACTCTGCTTGCACTGTAAATAAAAGGGGAAAGGCAGCAGATAACAAAATCTCCAGCTTGAAAATAAGAGAAAACTGAATTACAGTTGTTCCTGCACTGACCTAATCCTCTCAGGGCTAATGAAGCCCCAGCCATTCCATGTCCCTGCAGGAACAGCCCAAAAGGGCCAATGTCCAGCAGAGATTCCCATGCCTGGAGCTCAGGATGCAGGCAGAGGTTCAGGATATCATGACACAAGCATTTAGCAGCACATTTCCCCATTATCAGTTGCTTTTTGTGCCTTTTTGTCCACAAAATTTACATTTAAACTCCAGCCATCAGCTGCTTCTCCCTGAGGGGTGACCGGGAATCAGCGGCCTTGTGGAGGGAACCTGTTCCCTGGGAAATCAGCATATCCTCTCTGAGGGGAAAAACGGATGAAAAGAAGAAATCCTCACAAGAGATGGCAAAGAATATCCTTGTTATTCCTCCTACATTGCAGTCCTAGTTCAGTCTCTCCTGGATGAAAAGTTAAACTCGACCTTTGTGCTCCTGCCAAGGTCGGCGAGTGCTGCTCCTGCAGCTCAGACTTGCCTGGGGCCTGCTTTACCTCACACGGCAAAATAATTCATACAAAGATTCTCAAAACTTCAAGAAAAGGAAGTGAAATTGATAAGTTTGGGCCAGTTCTCCGTCATTTTCATTTTCCCCTGCTCTTCCATCCATCTGGTGGGAATCCTTTGTTTGCAGTGGTGGAAATGTGGGTTTGGAGAGGCTGTGAGAGGCATTTCCCAAGGGTTTTGCTCCAAAACAGCCCTGCCTTCCATCACCCTCCAGAATTTATCCCTCTGGATGTGTTATCTTTGTTAATTTTTGTCAAAGAACCACAGAAAATTATTGAGAGCACACAGAAAATTATTGAGAACGCACAGAAAATTATTGTGACACAGAGAATTGGTTACATCCCATTCTCCAAAGCAGCTTCCAACGGGTTACATCAGCCAGTCCATGCCTGAGTTTAAAAGTGAAATTCTGTAGCCAAAGCAGGACACAAAAACATTCCCATGCTGAGCTGCATGCAGGAAAAACACAGCCCAAGGAACTTGAATAAAGAGCTGCACTCCAAAACCGTTATTTTTATATTTAACTGGGGCTTCATAATGTCATTAAAAATTTAGGTCAAGCGCACGATGTCCAAAGGTTCTCAAGGAACACGAGGATAAAATTATCTGCCAGCAATTGATGTCCACTGTTGGGTAGCAGCAGGTAGCAGTTAATTGAAAAGTGCCTTATCTCTAATTATTCTGTTTCATCCTCCTTTGCAGCCCCATTAGAGTGAATACACAAGAAACAGCCTTAAGTACTCTCGAGCCTGATGTAAAAAAGAATATTTGGGAATGGTGATACTCTTCTTTTAATCCACGTTTTCCAGAGGCTGCTCTGCAAAGCTCTTTTTTTAAGCTGTGATGTTTTCTGAGCCAGGCCTACCCATTCCACAATGTTGCTCCCACAAACATAAAATTTAATTTGACTTTAGCTTGGTTGTTTGGTGGGTTTTTTGCTGCTACTTTTTCTGAGTTAGAGCATTTCTATTTTCCCTGCAAATAAAAATGGGTTTATGGCTGGAGGTGTTGCAGCTCGTTCTGAGTAACTCCGAGATGCTCCACAGCCTCTAAAAGTGCAAAACCATTCTCAGCCTTTCCGTGAGTTCCTCTGGAGATTTCTGAGGCCATTCTGATGCAGCAGCAGCAGATGGCCCTTGGCTACAGGAATGATTCTGACCCAGAGTTTCCCATTTCATTATTGCAAAGTTCAGGCCTAAGAAATTGCTTTTTCCCTCATTAGGAAGAGCTGTAACTTCTCCTTAACCACTCTCACCCCAAAAATCCAATATTTCACTTCGTTCCAGCTGCTCCTTCCTTCCCCAGTTCTGTTTCCAGATGAAATGCCCACAAAAACTGCAGCATTTTAATGTTCTTATGGCTTTTCCCTGCTGGGGACAGCTGGTGGCAGCTCCCCACAGCCTTGTTTGCCACACAGACACCACAATGGAATTCCAGGCTCGTTTGGGTGGGGAGGGACTTTAGGGATCACCCAGGGTCACCCCCAGCTTTGGGGACACCTTCCACTACCTCAAATTGCTCCAAGTCCTGTCCAACTTGGCCTTGGACACTTCCAGGGATGCAGGGGCAGCCACAAGAGGTGTGAGAAGATGTGGGACATCACTGAGGACAATTCCCAAGGAGAGCACACAGAAAACTCTTCAGATAAAATCCCCAACAATTCCAGGCTGCTGCACAGCCTTTTCTGGAAAAAAGGGGGAAAGAATCCCCAAAATCACCTTTTAAAGCCAAAGGTCAGCTCAAAAAACACCCCCAAGGCAGCTCTGCTTTTCCCCACAGCATTTATGGGAATATTGTTCCCCATCCCATGAGCAGGAGAGAAAAAACTGCTTTAATTACACAGAGCACATTCCTGCTCCCTTCCAGCATCCCTTGGACCTGTCCTCCAGGCAGGGCTTTCCCAGGAATTCCCCCTGAGCCCTCCCGTGCTCCTCTGCCCTGTGTGGTGCCAGCTTTGATGCTGCAGCAAAAATATCTGCAAAGGCAGAGAGATCTCCCCTCCCCTGATCCCTCCTCCCAGGAGGAGAGAATCCCAATCAAATTCTCTCCCAGGAGGAGAGAATGCCAATTAAATGTGGCTTTTCTTCAGGGGATCAGGTTGAGTGTAACCTTTTCTGGCTGGAGCTCAGCAAAAATTGTTCTTCTCAGACTCCAAAACGAGGGCAAAATCTCCCAACAAATTTGGGCACTTGCAGAGCGAAGCCAAGAACTGAAAATAAATATTTGCAGCCCAAATTCTTTTCTGTGGCAGCCACGTGGTCTGGGGGCTTCTCCCTTCCCTGGGAATTCCACCTGGCAGCAGAAATAAACAGATTTTTCCAGTCTATCCACAAATCTCTACGTGCTCATCAGGATCTCTCTTGATTCATATCCTGATATGGATTCAGAGATGAGGGTAAAACAGCCCCAGCAGTTTAAAACGAGATTATTCTGAAATTAAACCCCACTTTAATCCAGGGATCATTCTCCCAGCTCTGCCCTAGCAAAATTTTGTGGCAGTGACAGAGAGGGAAAACTTGGAGGCTGGAAAACAAGATCATGGAACGATGCTGAGTTAGCAAGAGCATAAAGCAAAGCACGATAACTGATTTTCCAATTGCATTTAATTTGGGGATTTAAGACTTAAATAAAGAGAAAATCATGGAAACTTCTCGGAGCTAGAAGCCATTACAGGACTCTATATTAGTTTAAAGGGATTCTGTCAAGTGCATTTTGAGCCTTTTAAATATGTTTTTTCCATGTAATTAATGTCCCTGCAACATTAGTTCCAGTGTCTTTGAAGCTGGAAAATGGTGTTTGCTTCCTTCTTCTACCCTGACATTGCACCTCCCCTCACAACTCCTGTGGAGCCTCATTTCCAGCTCTGGTTTGATTTATTTAGTTGGCCCCGCTGATATTCCTGATTGCTGCTTTCCCACAGACCTGTGGGATGCTTTACATCCTCTGCTGGGGGCTGGGACACTGACAAACTCACCTGGTGTCATTTAGAAATGTGAAACAACATTTGGGGTTCTGTTTGGGCCAAATCTCTTTTAGAACTCTTGGGAAAAGTATTACTACTGACAAATGTTATGAAGTAAAAAATATGGATTGATTGATGCCCATTTTCCTTTCATTAAGCTGAGTTGGTGGGACATGGAGAATTAAGGAGCAGCTTCAGGTGCCTGAGTTCCATAAGTTCCCAGGCAAAATTCCTTCATGTGGGGAAATTCTGATTTATTAAATGCAGAAATTCCAACTGATGGACTCAAATGTGTCCAAGCAGCAAACCCAGGTACTTTTCCAGAGTTAAGGACCAAGCCTTGGAAGTTAAACCTGGATATAAATAAGTTTTGCAGTAATTAGCATTCCAAATGTTCTGTGGCAATTCTGCCTGGAACATTGTGTTATCACTCTCCTGCTTTTAACATGGCTTTGGGGGAAAATAAACACCTCCAAAATGTGGAGAGTAAGCTTCAATTCCTTATTTTTGCCATGGGTTTGGAGGTCCCTTCAGTACAGGATTTTTGCTGCCTCTGTGAGAGAAGTGCAAAATTGTGTTAACAGAAGTTTTCCCCTCCTGAGCATCTTCCCATCAGGGATATTTCAGTTCTGGGACACTCTGGGATCAGTGTAAACTCCAGCTGCCAGGAAACACAGGAATAACCTGTGTTTACATCACCAAATTTAATTATTCAGACAGCAAAACAACCTGGAAAAACCACGAAAAGCAGAAATTCCTCAGTGCCCTGGGTGTGCTGCTCCCACAGAGCTGAGCCCACTTAGATTATCCAAACATCAAGAATGATCCAGGAAAATTATAATCTTACTTGGACTTCTGATGTTTTTATGGTACTTAAAGAATCAAAAAATGCTGTGCCCTAAGTTAGCACAGTTTATCTGCCACAGATTTCATAGAATTTATTTTATAACATCAATTCACACGGAAATCTCTCTCAAGCAAAATTGCTTTGACTAATTTCAAACCTCTTGATTTTTCTGGTAATGGTTTATTAACCACAGCACTTCTGTTTTTAAAGTCCTCTCAATTAGGGCTTGTTTTATGCGAAATACTTCCAATATTTCTGAAGATCTAATAGAAACAGCCCCACTGCAGCCACTTTTTCAATCCATGCAGCAACCACTGGGCTCCAGATGGGCTCTGACCTAAATCCTTCAGTGGTCAAACTCCCAGGGCTGCTCCTGAGTCCTTCTCAAAGTCACTGTGTAAACACTGGTGCTTTAAAGTGCATTTTAAGGGACATTTTTCACAGGGTCACAAGTGGCCTGAGCCTTTGCTTTAAGCCAGAACTTGGCATGTGAGATATCTTCAGAAGAGAATATTTTTTTTTTCCCCCAGCGAAACTCCCAACTCCCTCCTTTCCCCTGGTGCCCAGAATTGATGTTGGCAGTTTTGTGCTCTGAGTAAGAAGCAGAGTTTATCAGTTTAAGTGACTTCAAAAAGCTGGGATGAGCATCTTTGATAACACACAAAAATTACGAGGCTGCTCAGCACTGACAGGCTCAAATTTGCAGCCACGCAGGGAACATTCTCAGCTCTTCCTAGTTCATATTTTATTCCTCCCCGAGCCTGGAGCCTCCTAAACCTTTACTTAAATTCATATTCCACCCAAGAGCAACAATTCCCACCGCACATTCCAGGTCCCTGCAGGGATTTTTCAAGGAATAAAACCCCCCAAACAGCCAACCCTGAGCTGATTCTGGTGTCAAAGCCAAACAAGGAGCAGCTCCAAAGATCAAAATCCCAAAAGGATAAAAAAATCAGAGATTTGGCAAAGAGAAGGAACCAAGTCCCACCTATATCTGAGGGAAAGATCTGCTCCCAAGCATTTCAATTACCTTAATGATAATCTCAATGCAAATTCGCTGCTGCTGAGCTGTTCTACATCAGGCAGCAGAGACTCATTTGTTTAAAAGCCAATCTGCAGCTTCTTTCTGAGAGTTTCAGAAAGTTCCTGAAGTTGTTGGGCTGGTAAATCTTCAAATAAAAATAAAAAATTCAGTAAAATTCAGCTGCATCAGCCCATGTGGGCTGTCGAGAGCCTGGCAACTCCAGGGCATCTCAAGCCTGAGCATGCATTACAAGAAGTGACTGGAAAAGTTGGAAGAAAATAAACAATTTTTAAAAAACAGCTGTTTTGTCATTTTTTTTCAGTCTTGGGTAAACACAGAAGGTGCCAAACTGCAGCAGATTGCAAATACCCAAAGCTTGCCTTTTTCTGCACCATTGCCACCCAAGCTGATCATGGGAAAGAATTAATAATTAAGGGTAATTATCTGAGTGGACACTTTTTAATATGCTGAACTCAGGCTCGTGTTGTTTATGGGAAGGGGAGAGAAGAGGAAAAGAAACTCTGGAAATGCCAGCCTTATCATCTGGAATTATTTTGACTGGATATTTCATCTGACCTCCCATGACCACCACGTTCTTTTCCATATCCCCTTTCCCTCGAATGCCAGAGGTGACAGGAATGGGAAAAACCCTTCCTAATTCAAGAATCAAAATGTGCTGGAATTTCACTGCTCTGGTTCTTTCCTTCCTCTACCTAGAAGGAGTTTTGCTAAGGGAAACTCAACAAAGGAGTGACAAAGCTGTTAAAAATAATTTTTTTTGATTTCTGATCTTTATACTGAAAAGATTCCCTCTCTTTACAACTTTGTTGTTTTTAAAAGTATGGGCTAGTTGATTGGAAGCTGAGAGCTGGAACAGAGAAATATCCCAGGATGAGCCAGGGAGGATCAAGGAGGGTTTAGTGGAGGATTTCTTACAAACTCTCAGCATCATGGAATCGTGGAATTATTTAGGTTGGAAAAGCCCTCAAAGATTATCAAATCCAACCATGAACCAGCAGTGCCAAGGCCACCTCTGACCCATGTCGCCAAGTGCCACATCCACAGGGCTTTTAAATCCTTCCAGGGATGGGCACTCCACCTCTGCCAGGGCTGGACAACCCTTTCCATGAAGAATTTTCTCCTTATTTCCAACCTGACCCTCCCCTGGCCCAGCCTGAGGCCATTTCCCGAGATCAGATCCCAAATCCACCCCCAGCTGGCCCCTCCTGTCAGGGAATTGTGCAGAGCCACAAGGTCCCCCCTGAGCCTCCTTTTCTCCAGGCTGAGCCCCTTCCCCAGCTCCCTCAGCCCCTCCCGGGGCTCCATTCCCTTCCCCAGCTCCCTCAGCCCCTCCTGGGGCTCCATTCCCTTCCCCAGCTCCCTCAGCCCCTCCTGGGGCTCCGTTCCCTTCCCCAGCTCCCTCAGCCTCTCCAGCCCGTTTCCCAACCCCATTCTCTTCCCTGGACACCCTCCATGTCCTTGTGAGGAACCCAAAACTGCCCCAGGTCTGGAGAAGCCTCAGCAGTGCCAGCACATCCACTGATTCCTCACACAGATCCCAGATTCCTGACACGACTTCTCACACCAGGTTTTTGATGGAAACTGAAAGGGAAAACAACTTCTGCTGCTGTTGCCGTCCTTCTCTCCTTCCTGCACGGAGAATTTCCGATATCCAAGCAATAATTCCAGCCCAAATTGGACCAGTGGGGTCACCAATCCTCTTTAAGAGGCACCTTTCCCCAGCAGGTTTTTATTCCTGTGTCTCTGCCTTAAGCGTTGGATAAACGATGTGCTAAAAGCAGATGGTAAAACCCTTCCCAGATAGGGCTGGAAAAATTGGACTTGCTCGGAGCAGTCCCTGGGGCCTTTTTCTCAGAGCGTTCCTGCACAAGGAGAAACAAATCTTTTCCTTTTGTGTCCTGCTGAGGGAATGAAGCGCGGGGATGATGAACTCTGCCAAGGGTGAAATGAGGGCTGCTGCTGTTTCACACCTTCAGGGCTGAGGAGTTTGGGCTCCCACAGACCTGGGCAGGACTTTTCTGGCTGCAGTCACAGCCTGGGCTGGAGTTTTGCTCCAAGTGGTGTCACCTGGTGTCACCTGCAAGGAGCTGCCGGGGGGGGGTGGTGAAGCCTTTGAGCCAGGGTGTCGAGCACGGTTGTGTTTTGCTTTATCTTCTTTTTGTCAGAATCAGGATTAAATGCTCGAGATGGTATTTCTTGTCCAGACTCAGATGTTTATTAATTCTTATCTGTGTTATGGTCTCACAAACGGCGAATCCTACAGCACTTCTAGCTAATAAACTAAAAATGGAGCTGTATCTCCCTTCAAGGCCTTTTAAGAATAAAGTGTCCAATTAAGAAATGACACCTAGATTATTTTTATTTTTAACCCAATAACCAACCACCCGTGGTCTGCAATGAGGACTTTTCTATCCAATTACAAAATCCCACCCAGACCCATGAAGAAGAAGGTGAAAAAGACTCAGCCTCCACCCTAAAACCTCCATCTTGTTTTATATATATTACTATATTCTAAACCCTTAAACTCTGAGTTTTCCACCCTGTGATATCACACACTTCTATTCAAACTCCACACCCACAAGCCCAGTGCTGTCACTCAAATTTGGGAGCCTTTTCCACGGCCTCAGGTCCAATGCAGTGTTTGCTTGGGGGTCAGTGCCTGTCAGCACAAAAACTCTGAAATTCTCAGTGCCCAGGGATCCAACAGTGCACAGTGCTTCCCCTCACAATTCATTCCCCACCCTTCATCAATAAATTGATTTTACTGGAGCTAAGTTGTGAACCCTCAAGCCCCTAATTAACTGAGTTCAGCACATCTGCTCAACCCATTCATGGATTTGCCTGTAAATTTTCCAAGAGAAGCAGGAACAATCTTGTGTTGTCCTCAACACACACGGGATGGAGGGAAGACCCAAAAAACCACGGCACAGAAAAGAGCTCACTCAGCTTCCTGGGAATGAGAAAAACGAGGCTTGCATCCCTAAAAACCTGTTTTAGCTTATGTCAGACTTGCCATGATCTCGACTGCCAGAAAAACAAATCCTTTCTGAGCTCCTAGCCCTCAGTTACCATCTCAGTGATTTAATTAAAAAGGAAAAGTTGCCTCCTACAGCCAGGAGGCACCTGGAACTACTGGACAGTTGGAAAGAAGAGCAAAACAGCTCGGGGATGTTGTTAAAAACATCTGGGTATGAAAAAATCTTCATCATTTAACAAATTATGCAGACCAAATGCTGAATTTCAAACCAGGCCCAAAACAGGAACTCATTTCCTTGAATTTAAGCTGGGCTGCAGAGGCTCTTCCACAGCTGGAATCCCCAGCTCCAAAAAACAGCATTTTCAGCATGCCTGTGTGCAAAATGTGCATTTTCCTCAGGAAAAGCAGCCCATCCCTCTGGATCCAAAGCCGGGATTTTGGGCTCACCCAGCTCGAACTGCCCGGACTTATCAGGAGCAAACAGAACCACCTGGAGCCTCCCACAAAAGTAAACAAAATCCAACGTTATATCCCAGAGCTTTTGTCCTTCTCACTGCACCAGGGGGGGAATGGAGTTGAGCTCTCCTGGAGAATTCCAGTGCCAGGGAAGCGTCCAAATTCCACAGGGAGAGCCCTCCCTGAGCCTCTCCCCTGCTCTTTGGTCCAACAAAAACCTCTTCTCTTCACAAAAATGGAAAATAAAGAGCAGAACTCCTGCTCGGATCCACTTATCACTCTTCCTGGATGCTCGAGAACACAGAAGAAAATCTGCTTTTTTTTTTTACCTTTGGTAGCAACAGCTTAATTTCAGCAGTGATTTCTGCAAAAGCCTAAAGGAAAGAGGTTTTCACGGGTTCAGGAAAGAGACCTTGAAAACTGCTCCATTCCTGAATTCACCCGTTTCTTTTGAGAACCCCAAATGCTAATTGCAAATCATCATTATTTAGATTTGTGGGTAGTTTTTTCTAGAAAGCATTGGAAGCCTTCCAGCTCCAGAGCAGATTCCTTAGGGAGAGCTGGAAGCAAAACTATTTCCCTCAAACAAAGCTTTTACAAAGAGCTTTTTTTTTGGTGAAACATCGTTTTCTTAAGCATCAGCACATAAGGTTTCCTCACACTCATTTTACACCTTTTTCACTTAGAGCACTTTCAGAGAATTCATTCCTAGTTTCACCTTGGATGTCCCAAGAAGCCTCTTTTTGGCTGGAATGGATCCTGCATTTTTCCAGCCAGAGAAAAATACCTCAAGCTCGATTATTTTTTCTTTAAATGTCATTTTAATGTCATTTTTATTCAGTGCTTGACACCGGCGCCAAACCCCAGCACAATTTTACTTTTTAAAAGGTGTTTTTATCGAGCAGCCATTCCCATCCTCGTGTAATATCTCATTTTCCCAGCAGTTGATTAAAATCCATCCTGTTTCGCTGGGATACACCCAGAGACACTCCCCTGCTTACAGAGATACACGGAGGAGATAAGAGAAAATAAAATATCACTGGCAGTGCTCGGAACATTGGTAAAAGCAGATATTCAGCACCTACTTATCTTTTATGGATACAGATATCCGCAGTGACAAATAGCCTATTATGGTCTGTGATTGACTGAAAATTGGGAGCAGAGGCTGGAAAAGAATCCTGAATAACTCTGAGGAGCAGTTCCTGCTCGTATTTCACATTATGAACTCGCAGATTGCCCGCAGGGAAAGGAAAATAGGAAAGAAAACAATTTAGTTTTAGTGTGGCTCCAGCTAAAACTGGAGGTGGTCGTGGATTCTTCCAGTAATTAATCCAATTAACAGGATTTGTGTTTGCCACTGGGTGAAATTCCAGCATCTCCAGGTATTTCTCCAGCAGGGCCAGGAGGCCTTGACCCTACAGGGCTCATCAGAAAAAAGGGTGAGAACTGCAGAAGAAGTCATTAAATAATTAAAAAGTCATAGATACATCAGAGGTTTTTCTCTCTGAGCTCAAGGACACTTGTGCCCAACACCTTGAGTCAAATTCCCACAACTGGAAGGGAAAAATCCTTCAGCTCCTTCCTGGGTTTCTATTCACTTTCCACTTGGGCAAATTCCCATTATTTTTCAGGGAATACAGCCCTCAGTGGTGTCCCTGGGAGTTGTGATGTTGAGTTCTAAGGATCCAAAAGTGACAATTCAGAGCCAGCCTGCAGAGAAACTGAAATTTTGGCGCCCAAAATCCATTCTGGTGCAAATCCCAAACAGGTTGTGATTTCACTGGCAATCTTGTGTGTGCTGGAATGTTTTACAGCGAATTTCCAGCAGCTGCCATCCCGAATTTGTCAGAGCTGGACACCAAAATCCTGAAATTCCCAGTTAGATCAGGTGAATTAACCAAGGATTCTGCGGCCACACAAACTATCAAACTTTTTTTAAAAGTTACTTTTGTCCTCATCACTTTCCACCTTCCCATCCATAGACTGAAACCTCTAAACTCCTCTCCTCAGACAGAAAAATCCATAATTATCCAATGGAGATTTCCTTGCCCTGGTTTTCTTTTTTTTTTTTTTTTTTTTTTTTGTGAGCATCAGCTGCCAGAGAGGAGTTGCTGCTGCTGCTCCCATCGTGCTGATCTCATCCAAAATCCCTGTTCCTGCTCCCCCAGCAGATCATCATTCTTTTCATCCTCTCCCTTCATTCCCCCCAATCCATCACCGACTCGGGAAAGCTCCTGGAATGTTTGGGATCCATCATTCACATGGGCAAGCGATTCAGATTTAGCTCCCTCAATAATAAATCTTCAGCCATCAAGTCATCAATCTCTTCAGTCCTTTCATCATTTCTGTTGCTCTTCTGGGAATGCCTTCCCTGGTTTTTCCAACTCTTTCCAGACTGGAGTGCTCAGCTGAGGATTCAGTGTTTCACCTGCACTCCCACAGGAGCTCAATCCAGAAAAACAAACTCCTCCTCTTTTACCAAGTATCCAAAATCAGAATTATTTTATTTGCCTCTTTTTCAGTTCATATTTCAGCACCTAAAGGCTGAAAATCACTGAATTTCAGCTTTGTAGATGTTTAGGGATTACTTTCTTGGCAATTTCTAAATTTCTTTTGGTTTGAAGGGAGTTCAGGTTTGGAAAAAAGCTGGAAACACCAAACTTCACTGAATTGTCCACATTTTATCTCAAAAAAGAAGATGACAAAAGCAATTTGATTGCCATGCAAACAACAAAAATCACGATTTGCTGTCTGATTCCTGGTGAATATTTTTACTCAGCTCCTTGAATTTCTCATTTCACCAAAACAAATGCTCCAAGGGCTCCTCATTCAGGCCGTGACCAGATCCAAAGCAGATTTCTCATGGACACAAACAGATTTAGGCTCATCTGAAGCTTTAAAAAACATTTTTTGGAGGTAAGCTCTGGAGCTCACCTCGGTCTTTTTGATGCTCCTGAATCTTTCTTCTTTCCATGCTTGGAGTTTTCCATGGGAACACTGAATTTTGAGGTGAAAAGTCACCTTTAAAAGGCTCCCCAGGGAGGTCAGGAGCAGCTCAGATGCTTTTCAAGCTGAATAAACACCAACAACCTCCGGAAATCCAACTTTTCCCAGCACCGAGCGAAGTTCCTGAAACAACACTTTGAACCCTTTGGTCATTTCGAGCTGTTAAAAATCACCTCATCCCTTCCACTCAATGATTTTCTGATTTATTACAGAAAGGTGAGAGGTCCTCCCTCCCCTCACCAATTACCTGAGCCCCTGGGTGCTCGCTGATGTGTCTTTGCATGAATAACTTTGTTTTCAGACTTCGTCGTCCTCCTTTAACTTGAATTATTTGTCAAACAAGAGCAATTTTCCCCTCGCAGAAGGCGGCTAATTAGCGTGGCAGGCTGTCACTTTGTCACACCGTGGTGACAAACAATGCAGGAGATTAAAGAGTTGCTAATTGGCTGATACTTCGAGTAGCAATTTCAGCCTGTTAATGCAGCAAGAAAACATCCAAAAGTTGTTTTGATCAGGCTACGGGAAAAAAAAAAATTCAACAAAATCAGCTTTTTTCAAGAGGAAGAGTGTTGTCCCACAGGAGGAATCCCAAAGGCAGGAAGCCCTTCCAATATGGGATTAAGGAAAATTATTTGCTCTGTGTGTTGCAGGAATGTTCTGCCAGAAGGAAGTTTATTGTAAATTATTCTTGGATTTAGGGCCTTCGTTAAATTCCTGCATTTCCAGATCACAGAGTGATTGGTGCTTTCTAAACGGGCACATTGAAAGATGAAGATTAGAGGGATTTGGGATTTTTTTGGGTGGCTTTTTGCATGTTTAAAGGATCATGGAATCACAGAACGATTTGGGTCGGAAAGGACCTTAAAAATCATTTTATTCCCTCTACATCCCTGGGCAGGGACAACTTCCACTGTCTCAGACTGCTCCAAGCCCCATCCAACCTGGCCTTGAACACTCCCAGAGATCCAGGGGCAGCCACAGCTTCTCTGGGAATTCCATCCCAGCCCCTCCCCATCCTCCCAGGGAGGAATTTCTTCCATATTTTAACCTGAATTTCCTTTCTGTCACCTTGAAGCCATCCCTCCTTATCCTGTCTCTCCGGTTTCTCTCCATCTTCCTCACGGTTTCCTTCCAGTCCGAGGAATTCTGAGCTACTCCAATGTGAAACTCTGACCAAAAAAATGCCCAGATTGCCCCAAAATAATTCGAAACATCTCCTGCAGCCACTGAGGATGAGTTAGGAAAGCCTGAGAGAGGATGAAATGGCCTTTCAGTTACCAACAATTAAGCAGCAAAAGACAAGATAATCAGGGTAATTAACAACATTCAGACGAAAGGAAGGTTATAAAAACCAACAGCATTAATTTTGTGGTAAATGTAGAGATTCATGGTGGGTGGGAGCAGTGAGGTCAGTGCTCAGTGTTCACCCCCCACACCTGCAAAACCCCCGAGGAAAAAAAGAATTTTAATAGCAGAAAACACAGCAGGGAATTGCTGTGAAAAACCCCGGAGCGCTCCCTTCTTCTGGGGAGAAAAATCACAGAGACAGAAACGTTCAGAAATACAACCAACACTCACAGTTTGGGGAATGTTGGGACACAAAAGCCTGGAGGAGCTTCAATCCTGTTTTTCATTGCCAAAGCCTTGCTAAATCTTCGTATTTTTAAAGAAATCCTGGAAGGAGAGCTGGTAAATAACCACACTTGGGAAGATGTTGTCTCCTACCCTGTGCTGAGCAGTTCGAATGAGTCAGAGCTGCTGTGAAAAACGAGTTTCACCCTCTTAGAAAAATTTATAAGTTTAATAAATAAAATGAAAATAGACAATTTAGGAGACAGAAAAGCAAAAGTTTCTCTGCTGAGGGTGCCTGGCATCAAGCCAGCCAGCAGCACCTTCACCCTTTCGGATTCTATGTTTTAAGGATCTCTGTGTTACATATTCAATATACCCTAATGCAGGATTCAAACATTCTCTTTGGGTTTGATCAGTTTCAATTATCCCCAATCATTTTATCTGGTGGATCCATCTGTAGGTGGCTCCACTTCATCTGGTGACATGGGTCTCATAAATTCTTCTCCTGAGGTTTTTGGTTTTCTTCATTTGGATAAGAAACAGAAGTTCAGCAGTCTTTATGCAGGAATGCAGGGTGACTCTCTTTACCTTCTGGTTTGGTCAGTTTAGATGTTACAAAGAAAAAACCTAGTCTTTTTACTGTCAACACTATGTTACAATTAGAAAATATACATTTATCACCTTTCTAAACTCTATTAATAAAAGATAATACAATACAATTATACCTGTAGTATTCATTTTAATATTTGCGAAAAGCCAACTTTATAAAACGCATTTATAACAGCTGCTCTTCCACTTCAGCTGCTTTCACCTGGAATTTCCTGGTTCCTGCAAGGAAAACAAGGAAAGGAAATAAACCATGGGAGGAAATAAAAGCACTTCCACGCAGTCTCCATGATAAACAGTACAGGCTGAGGCAGCCTCCCCAAAATGCAAAAATTCAGAATTTTTTAGATATCCTAAAGGGCTCAGGTAGGGATCTGCCGTCCTCAGGAGAGTACTCTTAAGTAGGAAAACATCCTGGCAAAAAAAATGGGCATGGAATTGAGCAAGCCTAATGGAAAAATCCCAAAAATACCAGTTATTGCTGGGGAAGAGAGGTGGGAAGCTCATTTTTATCAACAGAATCATTGAAAGGCAATAAAGACCCACGGGAAATAATGGAAGTTTCTTTCCTGGATTTCTGCTCCAAGTTCTCCCTATCAGGAGCTGAGCACTCCACAATAGAAGAAGAGGGAAGTTGGAAATGTGGCAGATCCAGAGTTCACCTGCCTGCCTCAGCCATTCCCTGGATAATCAGCAGGGCCAGGGCACTTTGGCCAGAGAAAAAAAGAAATTAATGAGGTTTCTGCTGGCAAAGTGTTGCTTTTTGGCACCTTCAGCTCAAGACCAGGCCATTGCTGTTTTGTTTTTTTTTCCCTTCAAAAGCCCAAAACTTTCTCCTGAAGGGATCCAGGGAAAAAAAAAAAATTAGAAGTTTATGTGTTTGGGAGGGATCCAAATGTTCCCACTGTGGATTTTTCCTCTATTTTCCTGATTAAGCTCAACACAACCACTGACCCTCCATCATCACTCATGAAAGGAGAAGAATCCCACAAAAGAATCATTAAAGGAGGAAAAGAATCCCACAAAAGAATCCCACAGAACAATTTCCAGCTCCAAGCAAAACCCCCGGTTTCTTTCCATCTCCTTCCCAATTTCAGGCACTAATTGAAACCACTCTGCTCCTTGCATCAACAAATGAAGGGTAATTATGTTGTTCCCTCAACCTTGTGTTCACAGATCTCATTGATCTTCATTATATTAATAAGTCAAATGATTCCTTCCCTTTCTGCTGGCTGTGGAATTATCCAGGAATGGATAAACTTGGATGCTGGACATTGAATAAATCCCTTTTCTTCCCCCCACCCTTGCTTGTTTACCATTAATGGTTGTACTTCATCTGCTGCTTAAGGCCATTAGTGCCTAAATGGGGTGATATTAATTAGGGATAATTACAGAATCTTTAAGGCAAAACCACGGGAATGGCTGCAGAATTCTGACTACATTCCAGAGGATTAATAATTCCTGCAGGCTCTGGGGTGCAGACTCAACTCCTTGGTCCTCACCTTCTGGGGAAGGAAGCCATGGAAATGCAATAAAAACTCATCATTCCTGGTTGAGTGAAGTATCTGGGAATTCTCAACCATCCCTATTTCTTTTTCTATTTCTTGCTAAACCCCCCCTGAGTACTTGAGCTCACCTCACAACCAATCTGTTTGGAAAATCAGAGAGTATTTCAGGAAGAACTCACTGCCTGTATTTAATTCTGTGCCCTCCTGACCTGGAATTCATCATTTTTTACCCTCCATCTTCCAAAAATTTTCCATGAGAGAGAGAACAGAAAGCTCAAAAATATAACTGTGAAGAAGCAGAGGGGAGAAAAAAAAAAAAAAGCATTTAAACTTTGCTCCATCCTCATTGCAGCTATTTTAGATGCTGCATGTGCAAGAAATTCTGGACAAAATTGGCTTTTCACTTGTGCTAGGAATTGATTTTGTTTTAAAAATGTAAACGTATAAAATCCTCCTTCTTTTAAGCAAATTTAAAAAGTTACCTGAGATGTTTTAGAAACACAAGTTGTAACAAAGGAGGAATTAATCCAACAGGATAGGAGTCCTATGTGAACAAAAATCTTGCTTTATGCATAGTTTCATTTCTTTTGTGTTCAAATCTCATTTTTTAGGGTGGTTGAATAACCAGGAAAAAAATAGTGGAGAAAAAGAACTGGTGGTTAAATAACCAGAAAAAAGTGGGGGAAAAGAACTTACAGGGAACAAAGCAGGTTTTTTAAGTGTTCTACCCATGGTAACCCAGTGTAATCTGCTGGAAATTTAACCTCTTATTAACAGGAAGGAGAAATAGGAGAAGAGTCTAAGAGAGCTGCTAATGAGGTTCATTTAGCACAGATTTTAATTACACCAACCCAGATATTCTGAGCTGTTCTGCTGAGATCTGAACAGAGTTTATCTCCCGATGCACAACCAAAAGGGTAAAAAATGAGAAATAAAACAATGCTCCATCTTCTTAAATGACAAACAAGACAATTTCAGCACATGTTAAACATTAAATAATGAATCTTGCAGAATATGAAATCCTTCAAGCCCCATTTAAGATCTTCAGGGCTGGGCCAACCACCTTGGGAATGTCCCTCGTGGAGGAAAGATTGATCAATCCATGAAGGAACCTGGAAAAACCTGAAGGAACCTGGGAAAATCTAAAGGAATCTGGAAAAGCCTGAAGGAACCTGGAAAAACCTGAAGGAACCTGGGAAAAGCCTAAAAGAACCTGGAAAAGTCAAAAGGAATCTGGAAAAGCCTGGAGGAATCTGGAAAAGCCAGAAGGAACCTGGAAAAGCCAAAAGGAATCTGGAAAAGCCTGAAGGAACCTGGAAAAGCCTGAAGGAACCTGGAAAAGCCAGAAGGAACCTGAAAAAACCTGAAGGAACCTGGAAAAATCTGAAGGAAACTGGAAAAGCCTGAAGGAACCTGGAAAAACCTGAAGGAACCTGGAAAAGCCTGAAGGAACCTGGAAAAACCTAAAGGAACCTGGAAAAGCCTTTAAAGGAACCTGGGAAAGCCTGAAGGAAGCACAGACTCTGCATCCCAAGAGAAAAGGAGGCTCAGAAGTGACTTTATTTCTCTCTACAATCACCTGAAGGGAAGTTGGGGTCAGTTCTTCCCCAGGGATGAGCCACAGGACAAGAGGAAACGACCTCAAGTTGTGCCAGGGGAGGTTGAGGTTGGATATTATGGAAAATTTTCTCCACAGAAAGGGGTGTCCAACCCTGGCACAGCTGCCCAGGGTGGAGTCCCCATTCCTGCAGGGATTTAAAACTTCTGTGGATGTGGCACTTCAGTGATCCCAGAGATCCAACCTAAAGGATCCTGTGACTCCATGAAAAAAAGGAAAAAAACCAACTTTGCTCTCCCAAATTTCAAGGAAAAAAGGAGGGTGCTGCATCCCAGCTTGGCTTCCCCCAGAGTGTGCCTGACCTTGCAGGTTACAAAATCCCAAATCCTTGGGAGCGTGTGGTGAATAAAACTGCTCGAGGCTGCCACGGTGGGGATGGGAGCAGGGATATTCATAGAACATCAAGCTGTCATTCCCACAAAATGATGTTTTTTTTAAAAAAAAATAGAGGCGCTTCAGACAGTGCCTTAAAGCACAGCAATCTTTCAGACAATTTTCTCATGTTGTAACAGCAAGAAGGAGAAGGGGTGAAGGCTGTGCTCGAGTGCTAAAGGACAAAAAAAAAAAAAAGAAAAAACCAACCAAAACAAACCAGCATTTGGAAAATCTGCAGTGCCGTAATTACCAACGTGACAGTTGCTGTCCATAAAAGCCTGGAAACAAAGGAATGGGAAAGAAAGGAATGGGAAACAAAGGGATGGGGAATTTAGGAGCTCCGTGAATGTTTACAGCATTTAAACCGCCCCGTTTAACTCGGAGCACTCGCAGCTTTGGTTCAATCGCTTTCGAGTTTCATTCATTTAAACAACCCTCAAGACTGAACGTCGTTAAGCACTGGTGAAAGTGGAGTTGGCAAGTGGGAATTCTTCTTATTGGAGAATCATGGAATGGTTTGGGATGGAAAGGGACCTTAAATTCCATAATCCCATCCAGTGCCACCCCTGCCATGGGCAGGGACAATTTACACTCTCCCAGGCTGATCCAAGCCCAATGTCCAACCTGGCCTGGGACACTTCCAGGAATCCAGGGGCAGCCACAGCAAATCTGGGAATTCCAGATGTCAGTGCATCCAGCAATGCAACAATAATATCAGCAAAATCATTATAAATATTCACCTTTTTTTAAGGTTTGATCAACTTATTTTACCTCTTTCTTGTCTCTCCTACAGCGATTCTTGCATTTCTTGATTCAAAATATTTTTAAATGAAATTAGTCCCTCATGAAATAATAATAATAATAATAATAATAATAATAATAATAATAATAATAATAATAATGGTAAAGCAAAGAGATTTCAAGAAATGAAAAAAAAAAAAAAAATCCTGAGGGTTGTCTGG
>JANPWX010000581.1:175586-205944 GCA_024734555.1 Trochalopteron elliotii | reverse complement strand
GAAACCTTGTAAGGCAAACACAGCCTTGGTTTCTTTGCTGTTCTTTGGAGTTCAAAATGTGAAAAGCTGAGTAAGCAGCACAAAAAATAAATAGTGAAATGCAGGAGGAAATGTGGTCAGCAGCTCACTAAAGCAGCATTATTCACCTGGACTTTGACTATTTAGCTCAGTTAAATTCATGATCCATAAAATGGAGAGCAATAAAATCCAATTATTTTGTTGTTGTTGCAGTGTTGAATTAAAGTATCGCTAATGCTTGAGAAAACATTGCTCTCACTCAGCCACTGTTGTGGATTTTTTTTAATCAGGAAGCTGAGCAATTGCAGGTTATTATTTCCCCTTGACAAGTTCCAACCCAAGCCTCTTTTAATGCCCTGGTACCTTAAAGGCTCCCATGAGTGCACCAGGCCGGGCTCCAGCACAAAGACACAACTCCAAACTATTTCACAAAGAATTTGCAGGGTTTGAAGCAAAGTTTTTTTGGGTTTTGGCCCAAAAATGGGGCTGCAAATGATGAAGGCAATCCCTGCACCAATCCTGCCCTCCAGGAGTGGGACATGGGCACAACACTCCTGGGGAAACTCCAAGCTGAGCGTAGTGTGTGGGGAGGAGAAGCAGCAGGATGGGGACCCAGAGCCTGGTGTCCCCCTGTGCTCTGCTGCTCCTATGGGACATGGATCAGGGGTGGCCTTGGATGGATTAATGGTGGGACTCAATCTCAGAGGGCTTTTCTAACCCAAACAATTCTATGGGTTCTGTTCCTCAACCTCTCTGAGGTTCCTCAACCTCTCTGAGGTTCCTCAGCCTCTTGGAGGTTCCTGAGCCTCTCTGAAGTTCTCAGCTTCTCTGAGGTTCCTCAGCCTCTCTGAAGTTCTCTCAGAGTGAGGTTTTGTATTGTTTGCCAGGACATTCTGTGCTGACACATTTCTGTTGTTATTTGTCCCATTATCCAGAAAACTGCTGGAAATTCCCAGTGGGAAACTTCACCTGTGCCACCGAAGCTGCCTCTGGAGCATCTGGCTGTGGAGAACACACTCTGGCCACATGAAGGGCTTTAAACTCCAATTTATGGTGGATATTGGGATGAAATTGCTCCCTGTGAAGGTGAGGAAGGGCTGGGATGGAATTCCCAGAGAAGCTGTGGCTGTCCCTGGATCCCTGGAAGTGTCCAAGGCCAGGTTAGATGGGGCTTGGATCAGGCTGGGAGAGTGTAAATTGTCCCTGCCCATGGATGGGGTGGAATGGGATGAGATCTAAGGTCCCTTCCTGGCCCTTCAGTCATTCTGTGATTCCACGATCCTTTTAACATGCAAAAAACCCACCCCAAAAATCCCATGATCTCTCTAATCTTCCTTGCTCAATGCCCATTTAGAAAGCTCTGATCACTCTGTGATCTGGAAATGCAGGTCTTTAACAAAGGCCTGATTCCTCCCGACAAATATCCCTTAAATCAGATTTTGGGCTCCTGCCTTTCCATCTCAAAAGCTGAGTCCTGCAGCTTGATTAACACCTCGGCCTCATTTCTGCATTAACTCGAGTGATTCTCTGAGCTGACTTCAGCCTTTCCTGACAAACCCCCCGTGGAGCCCAAATGGAAGGAAACTCCTCATCCCCGAGTGCTGAATTGCAAATGAGGATGATTTAGGCAGAGTCAGGGCGTGTGAAGTGGGTTTGAACTACAGGTGTCTGACAAGAGTCCTTTTGCTTTTCCTCCTGCAGCTTCCAAGTCGAAATTCATCCATTTGGTCTCCCAGTGAAATTGAACTGGCTGCCTCATTCCTAGAGATTTGGGAAGTGCTTCCATTTGCAGGCTGGGAAGGGTTTCCAGAGGAAATATCTGGAAAAAAATATAAATAAAAATCAGGTTTTGCCCGACCTCTCTAACAGAACTTTGTTATAGCAACAATTTGGCCACGTGCAGGAGCAGTTGGGTGCTGATGAGGTTTTGCTGTTTGCCCTCCGTGGGTTTTTTATTGGAAATTCCCCCTCTGGAGTCATTCCAATCCCACCTGGGTGTGCTCCTGGGTAAGGTGATCTGGATGCAGGTGGGTTGGAGCAGAGGATCTTCAAAGGTCCCTTCCAGCTCAAACTCTTCTGTGATTCCATGGTTGATTGAACCAACATCCCTTGCTCCCAGATCCATCAGCTGCCAGCCTGGAATGAAATCTTTAAGGTCCCTTCCCACCCAAACCAATCTGGAATTCCATGAAAACTCATTATCTCATTCATAAGATAAACAGGAATCCTTCAGAGCACAACTACTGCCAAAATGCGTTGATCTTATCCCTTAAATTGTGGCTGGATTTAGAAATTTGATATTTTCCACCAGAATCTTGATGGATTCTGCTGATGGAAGAAACTTTGCATCCAAAAACGAGAAACTTCAGTGGCACAGATGGTTCCATAAACATTGCACTGGTCACTAGCTAGGAACAGTCTGTTAGTTTTAATACCTACCTGGCCCTTTACTGAAAACCACACTAAAACAAGGCAAAAATATCATTAAAATAAATACTTTCAGAATGAATAAAAAAATGACTCGGCCACTCCGGAATGCCAATGAGGACAAATGACCTGTAAGTGTCATCTGCTGGCTGATAAAAGCAATTGAGCCAATGTCAACCCAGCAAAGTGAGATGTAATTTAGTTTTAGCGTTCCTAGAATATCACAGCAGCAAGGAAAACACAAAAATAAGGCTGTCACATCTCAAAAGCCAAAAAAATTTATTAATGAGTCCTTAAAAGCCATCTAGAGATAATTTTTTTAAAGATTTCTTGTCGTTAAATCCACTTAAATGGAAATGAAACAGCAAAGCCAGGAAGATGGATAAACTTCAAACTATTTAATCCAGATATCATTTCAAAATGAATCTAAAACTTAACCCCAAATGTCTTGAACAAGTAAACCAAAAATTCACTCTGGAAATTCTCTGTGAATCAGATTCATTCTGAGATTTCCACCTTTTAGTAAAAGGAAAAAGAATTTCAGTCACTTCAGGCAAGCTTCAGCAAAATCCCAAAGGAACCCAATTTTCCCATAAATTTCAGAACCCTCCTCCTTTTAACCAAAATATGTGAGGATTTTAGTGCAGCTCAGCACAGGAGCCATCACTGTGTGGATTCCCCGTTAGGATCATATTTTAAACAGCATTTTGTTCAGAGGGATTCAGAGAGAGAATTCCTGAGGAGAGCATCCACAGATCCCAGGGACTTTGGCTTTGGGCTGGATCAGCTCATCCCAGCAGGATGATAAAAATCTAATGTAGAAAACATAGTGTAGCATTCACTTGCAGATGAAGGAGAAAGCACTGGCAAGGCCAGGAGGGAAATTCCTGAATTTCTTGGGAATTAATGGCAAGTTTGGGTGCTGCTGAGTGGGATATTTTGTGTGTGGATGGGAATAAATCCAGGAACCACTTCAGGTGCTCAGCCCATCCTTACCCAGAGCTCCCTGAGTGCTGACACTTCCATATTTTTACAGGATAACATTTTATTAGATGAGAGCTGCAAGAGCTCTGGAATCACATCCCTTTTATTTTTTCATTTTCCTCCTTGAATATTGAGGGAAATGCTAAATAACTGAGGAGCCCTGTGGGCAGTGGAGCCCTGCCCTGACAGATGAACCCATCAAGGGGGAAGTTGTTTTAATGAACAAGAAGAGATTTTCAGGATAATTTTTAGGATAATTCGGGTATTTAAGAGGCAGCACCTCTGGTGAAGCATTTTCCAAAAGCGTGCTCCAACAGGGTTTGGAAGAGCTGCAGAGTCAGAGCTGCTTTTTTCTGCACACAAACACTTCAGGAAAAGGCATTTGATGTTTCCCAGCTCCCATTTAGCTCCAGCATATGTTCAGGTATTCCCTGCTGGGTTTTTACAGCCACAAACAGTAAACTACCCAAAGCCCCCAAGGAGCAGAGGAACAGCCTGTGAGTTGTGTTTCATCCCTGGAATCACAGGCAACATAAATTAATGAAGTCACCTGTGCTATTTATCCCCCTAATTGGGCTTCCCAAAAGGAAGAATTTTCCCTCTCCTCCTTTTGAGCTCCCTGGGTTTGGATGCAGACACATCATCCTTTAAAAAGAGGAATAATAAACCCCATAAATCAGATCTGCACTGAAATGTCAGGAATAAAACCTCAGAGCAAACCTGGTTGTCAATGGTTCATCCTTCCAGGCTGAGGTGCCAGCTCCCATGCTCCCATTCCCAAATTCTCATTTGGATATGCAAAATAAAACACATTTTTTGCAAATCTCTTTGGGTCCTCGCCGCTACAGTTCCTTCCCTGGCGCTTTGAAAATGCTGATGGTGTTGTGCAGGCTTGGCTCAGGATCCCCAAAAAACCAGTCAAGAGCTCTTGGAATCACTTCCCTGAGTATCTGTCAAAGGGCAGGAAAAGCTCGTGGCTGAGGAAAGACAAGGGTGGGGTGAAAAAGTGGGTCACAGGCAAAGCCCCGCTGTAAAAATCCTTCAGAACTCAAAAAAAATTCCAAATTTTTACCAAAAACTACCCATATCTACCCCCAAAAGCCATGAGCTCCTGTTTCTAACCAAAGCAGGAGGAAAACTGTTGGATTTATCCCCCTGAATTTCCCTCACACCCCAGCTCAGTGACTCTCCAGGTGGAACTCGGCTGCAAACATCTCTCCTGCTCTGTGACAGCTCTGTCCTCTCTCCTCCCATCAGGATTTATCCACCTGGATCAAACCCCAGAACACGGAATAAAACATTTTCAACTTGTAAAATAATAATAAAAAAAACCCTCACTCATTTTATGCTATATTAGAGTTTTATTGGAGATAGCTCTGCTATCTTTCAATGAAATTTGATTTTTAACAAGATGAAATCTGTCAATTTATCCTAAATTATTGCTGCATTTCCTTGAAATGATCACGGGTAAGTGCTGCAGAATTATTCCATAGCAGCTCAGAGGCTGCACTGAAACATTTTGTAAAGGATAAAGATTTTTACACAAGATTTTCTTTTTTATTTCTGCCAATGCAGAAACAGACCCATAAAGGTCTGTAGGTTTGTTTAAGCACCACTGCTTTTGCAATAAAGCTTTAATAGGCCCCATACCCCAACTCTGACAAGCCAGACTTGGATTATTTGGAGCTGAGTGGTTTCTTTGTTCTCTCTTAGTAAGAGATGTCACAGCCATCACAGCCTTGCATTAAACAGGAGGGGGAAAAGAAATTGCACTTTTTATTTAGCTATTTAGAAAGATTTTTGATGGATGGAGGATTGGGAATGAAACAGAAAGAGCAGTAAAATAAAAATAAGAGATAAGCCAGTAATTAAGACAGACACTAAAGAGGGATTTTTTTTTTGCAGAAGTTGTTGAAAATTTATTTCTACGCTAAATGTAAAGTCATTTAAAAATGACCAGGAGGAGGGATGTGAAAATACAATTGTATAAAGACCTTTTTTCCTCAATAATTAAGAAACCGTAATTCAGGTGAAATAGGATCCTGTTCTTCCCTCATTTTAAACAAAAGAGGTGATGCCAGAGGACATCCAGAAGGAGCAAATTCCACCCAAGGAGAGAACAGTGAGTAAATCAGAGGAACATGAGCAGAACTGAATATTTCATCCAACAAAAACCTGCCAGTCTGTGAGGTGTGGCCTCAAAACCCTGGAAATACAGGCACTCACAACCACTGCAAAACAAAGCTTTGTTCAACGAAAATTTGTAGAATTTAAACCACTAAAACTGGGATTTAACATTGTGAGGCAGCCTAGGTGCTAAGGAGAAGCCCGTGGCCCTCAGAACAAAATTAAAACAAACCTGAAAAACGGTGGCAGAAGTTAAAAACAGCCTCAGAAAAAAAAATTCATCCCTAAAAATGCCATTTTTTCCACCAAATATTCAGGAATTCACCTCATGGATGCACGGGAGCTGTATCAGATCCAGCCCAAGAGGCTGCAATCAGAGCTGTTTTTACATGGAACAAGTTTCTCCTTTGATATTTTTGAAGAGCACTGATAAAGCACATCAAAGAGACACAGGCAGTGGTGCTTATCCTCCCTCCTCAACAGCAGGAGTATTCCAAGAGCTGGAGAAGGGCAGGAAATTCCGATGATGATGATGATGATGATGATGATACTATTATTATTATTATTATTATTATTATTATTATTATTATTATTATTATTATTTCTATAATGATGTTATTAATAAATAATATTAATAATAAAAATAATAAAATTATATTATTCCTATTATATTTTCTATATAAATTTAATTTAATTCTTATAATTCTATCTCTACGTGGGATTAAGGAAGTTTCTCCTTCTTCTCAGGAAAATGAAAATAGCAGGAATAAAAGTGCAGAATCAACAACCAACATCTGCACAGGGAATATCACACAGAGAATCCATTTCCCAGAGGGATTAACAACGACTGCAGAAAGCAGGGATCAATATTGACAGAGTCAAATTATCCAGGTGCATGCAGAGATTTGCTGCTCCTGGAGATAAATTTTAAAACTTTTTAAATATAATTCCTCATTAGCAAATGTCTGCTGTGGATGGGCACCTTTCTAACTTAACAAAGAAAGGAATTTGAGTGTGGCTTCTCCGAGGTTTAAAAATTTTATTTTCAAGGATATTGGGGAAGATTTAGCAGGTTATTTTGAAATTTGATTTTGTGTTTCTGAACGCATCAACAATCTTCATGGGCTGGGAAATCAAAAAAGTCAAATTCATGGAAATCTAGCAACCCTGATTATAAAAAAAAACAGATTCAAATCTCAGAGTCAAAAACATAAATCACAATGGTTCAGTTTTTGTCACAGCTAGGCCTCTCAGCTAGAGAGAAGTTTATGATCCAGGACAATCTTAATTTAAGGATTTTCCTACCACTTTTTTCCCCTCACAAACTACTTAAACAAGATTGTGGAATTTATGTGTTGTTGATTGCAATTCTATTTACCTGAGGATGGTGATGCTTCCCAATTTAAAGAGCAAATTAACTACAGAAGAACAAACCAACTTTGAGCCTAAATTAACTAGATTTTGTTCCCTGGATTTTTTTTGCTCCCAGTTAATTATAGCTAGATTGTATCATTACTAAATTAAAGCCAAGCCAAATTACTTCTCCAATTCTTGCTCCAGGAATTAATACTCTTTGCCTTCCAGGAGCACTAAAGTACAGAAACTGCTTGAAATTATATCTTTTTTTAATGTGGTTTTTACCTACTTCTAATTAAAACCATTCATCACTGCAATACCTTTTGGGTTTAGTTGGGTTTGGTGGTTTTTGTTTTTTTTTTTTTGGTTATTGTTCTGATACACATTCCAGACTAAGCCTAATAAACTTAATTTTTAGCAAGTCAAAGCCTTGTTTTCCTGGGATGAACCCTGAATATTTCCTAAATCACGGCCGATCCCAGATCCTGGATGAAAAGACTCTGGAATTTTGACCCAGACCTCAGCACCTCGATTTTCAGAGCTGGTTTTGCTTCCTCACAGTTCGGTATTTTCAGTGTAAATGGCTTTAAATTTAATATTTAATTGAATTTAGTTTTGCATTTTAACTTTCTTGCCATTTAAAAGCCGAGTCAGTGTTGCTCAGAAGGCTTGAGCAGCCATTTCCTGAGGAGAAAACAGGTTTAAAACTGAAATTAAGCCTTGTGAAATAGCACTGGAATACCTTGTTGAATACATATATAAAATATCCTGAATCATTTGGGTCATCTTCCTTCATTGAGGAAACCATGAGGAGAAAAACACTGAACTCAGAGCAAAGATTTTGGAACAGCGTTTGAGAAAAATGCCTTTTATTAGGAAAGGAGATGAACCTCAATGTGGTTTTACCACTTTTTAAAACAAATTCCATTTCTGCCCACTGGGCCCGAGCTGGCAATTCCCCTGTTGTGAGAGAGAGTTGGGAATGTCCCAAAACACCTGGAACACTCAGAGATGTCCCTGTCAGCCCCCTCTTCAACCTGTCCTAAAAGGCTTTTTCTTTCCAGCTCAAACCATGCAACTTGCTGCCTCAAAAACGTCCTTTTCCTAGCTGAGCTAGGGAAAAGGAATTAAAAAAGCAGGAATGTCAAAAAAAAAAAAAAAGGGAGATTGCTGAAAATCTGAGGAGCTTTCATCTCCCTCAAAGCCAGTAAAAGCATGAATTTTTGGTGAAAGGATGTCTGGAAAGGCTGGGAGAGGTGAGAAATGTCTCCACTCTCACTTTTTCTAGCATGTAATTATCTGGGTTTTTAATTTTCTTCTGTTTTAATCAGACTTGCCACTTTTCCTGTGAGGAATTCATTCATTCCCCAGTGAGCAGATGATGGAGAGGGGCTTGTCACCTCAGAGAAATCTTCTCTACCTGAGCCTGGCCTGGAGGGTCTCCAGCCCTATTGGAATGTGAAAATGGATCTCATCTCCTGATCCCAAAGCTCTGCTCAGCCTAAGGACTCCAAATATTGGGATTTTGTGGCAGCCTGAGATTTGTGTCTTCATGATCCTGATGCCTTAAGTTTGATCTTCCATGTATTTCAGTTTCTGTGCTGCCCAGGGGTGCAGCTCTGAGCTCACAGTCAGTGTCACTCAGCTCTGCACAGAGCAGGGACACAAAACAAATCCTTTTCCTGCTGCACACCAAGGACAACTTTCAGCCCCAAAAGCACAAACAAGGGTGGGCTGGAGGGAGGAACAAGAAGGATGGGACCTCACAGCCTGCAGCTGGAATTGGACAATTAAACCCCAAAATGCAAATGGACCAAAACTTATAAAAGTGTGAGACCTCGTGACCAGTCAGCCATTTTATGTCCATTTTGTGACCATTTTGTGACCATTTTGGGTCACCTTGGGGATAGCCCTGGCCAGGCTCTTGTCCTGCCCAAGGTGGATCCTAAAGGCCTTTTAATAAATATCTACTTTATTCTCCAGCTCTGCGCAGTCTCTGTTCCAGGTCAGCCTTCCCAAGGCATCAATTCTTCCATAAAACCAATAAACCAGGAATTTACACCAGCTCTGTTTTGTCGAGCCTGCAGAGTTTTTGATCCCATCTTTTCTAAGGAGACTGGTTTTAGTTAGACATGCAGAGAAGAAAAACACAGCTTCTTGCTTCTAATTATTTGCTGGAGTTCCTGCAGTCCTTCTTCCCCTCTTAACACCCAACAAGGAGCCACAAACCACTCCCAAAGGAAGCTACTCCTTGCTGAGCCCTTGACTTGCCCACCAGGTCTGGTATCACCATCAACACCTCCCAGAGCTGCTCTCACCTCTGGATTGATGGAAGTGCAAAAACCAGAAGCGCTTCAAAGTTCACTGTCAGAGATGCAAAGTAGAAAAAAAGAAATGAGGAAAAAAAAAAAAGCGTGTCTTTAATGTAGTGGCTAAATAAACGTGAGGAGAAATGTTTGGGATTGCCACTTTTAATGGGCTGTCACATCTTTATAGGATGATGGAGGGGTTTGGGTGGGAAGGGACCTTAAATCCCATCCCATTCCATCTCTTCCATGGGCAGGGGCACCTTCCACTGTCCCAGGCTGCTCCAAGCCCCAATGTCTAACTTGACCTTGGACATTTCCAGGGATCCAGAGGCAGCCACAGCTGCTCTGGGAATTCCATCCCAGCACCTCCCATCCTCCCAGGGAGGAATTCCCTCCATAATACAGGTATAATCACAATTATATGAGTAATTACAACAGCCCAGGCAGACCCAATCCACCACAGAGTGTAACAATATGCAAATTTCCTACCAGGCCAGGCAGAGAGAAGAAGAAGGACTGGAAGGGAGAGAAATCAAATTCCACCAGGCTGGAGCCTCCCATCTCCACTTCTGCTCTCCAACACCTGCAGCATTTCCATCAGAACGTGGGGGTGACGGGTGAGAAATATGGATTTAACTGCAAAACTTGAATCCCACAGTTTGCATCTGGTTAAAACAATCTTGATGGCACAACCCAGTGGGTTAAAAAGCCAATAAAACCTGTTAGAAGTGTGCCCACACAGACTGAGTTGTGCCACACTGTGCAGGGAGAGCTCCAAAGGCAGGGAAGTCCCTCCATGGAAAGGCTGAACTGAAAACAAACAATATTATTCACCAAATTATCGTCTGCTTGGGAAGCTGCAGCCATTAATTGCTTCTGTGGCTTTGTGGGTTTAGGTTTTTAAACACAGCACTGGAGTGCTTAAAGATCCTCCTGATTAAATAATTCAAAGTGTTTGCACTATATAACATGTTTGAAGGGGACAGAAAACTCTGCTAAACACTTTGAATTCACGAGCAAGCACCTCATTAACATGCCCTGAAATCAAATATTTATTACCTTCTCCACTGTAATGAGCTCATTTAAGACAAATGTGAGAAAACCCCATCCTGTATTAAAGTTGGCAATGTTTTATTTATGGGCACTTTAATATTCACTTTAGGCCACACCAAAATATAAACAGGCAATTAATATTTAATTGATGAGAAAACAAAATCTATTTCTCCAGCTTGTGCAGGCCTGGAAGAGGACAAAGCAGGTTTTGTGTGCTGTGATGCTGCTGCACCCACGTTGCTCTGAGGTGGGAACAATCGATCATCAGTTATTAAAATTATCTTCTTCCTTCCCTGTTCCAGTGCCTGAACACCCTCTGGGGGAAGAATCTTTCCTTGATTTCCAACCTAAACCTCCCCTGGCACAGCTCCAGTCATTCCAGAGGAGAAATCAGTGTCTGTCCCTGCTCTTCCCCTCAGGAGGAAGATCCCAACGAGATTCCTTCTCCTCTCCAGCTGAACATTCCATGTGCCCTCAGCTGCTCCTCATCCTCCTTCCCCTCCTCCAGAGCCTTCACCATCTTCACTGACCTCCTCTGGACACTCTCTAATAGTTTAATTAATCTGTTTCTTCTACTGCAGTGCCCAAAACTGCTCACAGGATTCCAGCTGAGGTGACCCCAGTGCCACCCCACCCACAGCTCTCCTCCAGATTAAACCTTGGATTCACCTTTTTTTCCACAAATAGGAGTGGGTTTGGGCCAGAGGTCTGAGCTGCAGTGTTCATCAGGCACTATTTCCCAAACTGGGCAGCAGATGAGCTGAAAATTATTCCCCAAAAGCAGCACTGTTCACACTTCCCAAATTCCTGAGTTTTTCTTACACTTATTTTCCCTACACTTGTTTTTCCTCCCAGCAGCAGTGTCTGTAACTTCTCACTGTGTACACTGGCCAGATAAACACTCACCACCACTTATCTACCCAGAATTTCTGGGTAATGCATTCATGAATAAGGAAACCTCATGTAAATGCAAATTTTTCACCCCTCTCCTCCCAAAGATGCTGCCAGCGGCAGAGTTCGGGGTCAAGGAGCCTCTTCCCGTTATTGCACCAGTCTTGGCAGATGAATATCAAACAGAGAGAACAAAAACCTCTCAGCTGCTGGGCTCTGATCCCTCTGGAACAAGCTGTGATCCTCGAGATGACTTCAACAAGCTCCTGTTTGGCATCCCAGCCTCAGTTCAGCCCCAGGTGCCCTCAGCAGCTCCACGGGAATCACTTGACAAGGAGCAGTGCCAGGCCTTGAGGTGCCCCCTCCATCCAGGGCTGCTGGCACCCCTGGAGCAGCAAAACCTCTCCTGGAGCTCACCTTGCTCAGATTTTGTGTTCAAGTGTCTCTCATTGCTGGGTTTTTTTGGGTCAGTCCTCAGAGTTCCATCACAAGTGGAATAAATCTTGGAAGGTTTGCCCTGGGCAGGGATAACTTTATCCCAAGTTTCTCCAAGCCCTGTCCAACATGGTTTTGGACACTTCCAGGGATCTAAGGGCAGCCACAGCTTCTCTGGGAATTCCATTCCAGCCCTCATCATCCCTCACAGGGAGGAATTTCTTCCCAAAATCCCATCCAACCCTGCCCTCTCTCTGTAGGAACCCATTCCCCTGCATGGAAAATTTAGTTCCCCTTGCTCACAAGCAGGAATCTTGCTGTGATTCCCAGATTTCTCAAGAGATAGCTGCATCTTCCATTCCTAAAAGGTGAATCTGTTCTTGGATCCAACCAGGGCGCAGCTTTTCAGCAACACAAAAAAGCTGCAGCACCATCAAAGCAAAATGTCAGAATGCTGCCCATCACTCACTTGGTGAAGATGCAGGTAAAGGGGGAAAAATGTGGAAAAAATGTCCCATAGACAGTTTGGACAGGATAAAAGCCTCCTGGCTTTGGAAATAAATGTCTCTACTTCACCTGGATGCTTTTTTCTGATAAATTTGCCAGCTTTCCCTCCACAGCACCTGGAGCAGGAGTATCATCCCATGACAAGATCCCATTCCATGGGCATTATCTTAGCAGGGACAATCGATCCATTTGAAAACACCAAAATGCACAATTTTTCCATTTCTAACATGACAAACAGACAACAAAACCACCCCAGTGCAGCCCAGGGTTTAGCAGTTTAACAATCCCAGTGTACAAGTCTCCCCACACAGGGTGTAATTAGCTGCAATATTTTTGATGAGGTTCTTGCACACAAACAAGCCCTGCCACAATTCTTTGAAATGGATTTCTTTTCCCCCCCGCCCTCAGGTTCCTCAAATCAAACCAGTGGCTTTACACCCATTATATTAACATAATGATTTTTAATCACAATTATGCATAATCACACAGTTTCTATTACCTGGAAAAACCATTTAGCACAGGTCTGCACATCAGCTTTTGGAAAGAGAGCTTCCTTATTCCACTAAATGCATTTAGTGAAGCAAATGCAGCTAAAAATGCAGGTTTATGCACGACTGAGTCCAACAAGATGCACAGTTTGGGGATCAGGCATGGTTTTAAACTACAGAAAAACCCAACATTTAGAACCCAATGAAAAATTCATTGTCCTTCAGGGCATATTTGACCATGAAACAATATTCCAGAGGAGAGCTGGCAATTCAAGCTCTAATGTCCTGAGAAAATGCTGGGAAGGATCTCTCTGAGCAAGTTTTAAGCAAGGTATTTATTATTATGATTATCCCGTTTTATTCTAACACCAAGCCATTGTCCCAAATAGAGCAAAACTGCCCTGTTGACCTAAAAAACATAAAGAGGGTGGGGAGGAAGCTGCAAATTCCATGAAGACCCTCAGATGTTGCCACAGATTTATATTAAAAGTTCAAAAATAGGAAAAAAAATTAAATCCTTAAACTAATTAGAGAAGTGTCCTGCAGTTCATCTCCATCTCAACACCCTCCATGCTGCCTCTTTCATCTTCTCCTAATTCCCTTCACAAGCTCTCAAGGTCTTTCTTCAAAAGCTGATGGGATCTCTTCACTTCTTTGAGCTCAATTTTGTTCAGGAAAGTGTGAATTAAAATCAAAAGCCTCCAGGTGAGCAGGTTGTACATTGCCACACCTGCTGGAGCTGCTGGAATAACCCTCAAATTCATTTATGAGTCTGCATCCAAATCCATCTGCAGCCACCAGACCCCCAAATCCATCTGCGGCCATCAGACCCCAAATCCATCAGATACACACGTCCAGCACAGCTGGAGAATTCCTCTAACTTTAATTGTGGAGGTTTTTGGAAGACAAAATTCCCCTTTTCTGGCCAAAAATCCCCCTCTTGAGAAGGCTGAGGGTGACAACTCAAGGGTGTCAAGTGAAGAGCAGCCACAATCCCGAATCCATCTAGTCCTGGCCATGGAAACAATCTCTAATTCCTGCCCTGTTGGAATTCTGGAAACTTAGATTTTAGGATTTTAGTCTATAGTAATACATGTGAGTTAAGATTCAGGATTTGGGGAGTTGTCTAAGTCCTTCTTCTTCACCTTCTTCTTCCTCATGGGTTTAGGTGGTTTTCTGTAATTGGGTGAAAAAGGTCCACATTGCAGGCCTTGGGTGGTCGTTATTGGGTCAGAAATATAAACAATATAGGTGTCACCTCGTTATTGGGTAATTAGTGCTTAAATAACCTTGGAAAGAGTTAGAAGCTCTCCATTTTACCTCATTTCTCTAACTTGCTGGTTAGAGCTCATGGCTGGTGAATAGATAAGAAATAATAAACATCCAAGTCCAAACTCAAAACCTATGTTTCCTGTGGATTATTCATCCTGATCTTGGCAAGGAAAAAAAGAAGCCAGAACTGCCACACTGCCCCACCAAAAATCATCATCAGCACCAAACCAGGGCAGGCTCCAGGTCCAAAAGCACCACCTATGCTGATTTTCCTCAGGAAAGAGTGAGGAATACAACACCAAAGGCTGGGATTGGGAAGAGCCCAGGCCCATAAAGGACTTGACCCTGCTGAGCATTCAAACCACACACAAAGAGCTGACCAAGGATCCTGTAATTCAATCTGAGCAGGAAAAACACCTTGAATCCCTCAAAAATCCCCTTTTATTTCCCTTAGAAACCTTCCTGAGACCCACCCAGTGACATCTTCCAGCCTTGAACACGGGACCACCTTCTATGGGTCTTCTGCTAAGCAATATTTACTCATGGAAGAGGCACAGCCACATTCAAATTTAATCAGAGGGAGAGCAAATCAAGCAACAAACCAAATAAAGCCTGCAGCTTGGGTGGAAATAGCACATCCTGCCCATTTTTGACTGTAGCAATGTAAAGAGTTATTTCAAGTTAATTCCATTTGCTCTTCTGAGACTGCAAATCACAAACTCTCTCCCCATTTTTTGTACTTTATCATCATTTTGCTGCTCTTAAAATGACAGCAGTAATCCTTTCAGCGTAATTAGTTACTGTTCAGAAAGAGCAGCCACAAAAACGTTGCTTTGCAGGAATTTCAGTCAGAACACCAAAATAATATGGGATATTTCAGAGGAGTCGCTTTGGATGTCAGGCCTCATTCAAAAATTGTTTTGAAAAATTCTGTTTGCTCACGTAGATTCAATAAAACCTTTCTGTTTATCATTTTAGCATAATGTCTGTGAAAGAAAGGTGGAATTTACCATTCAACCACCACAAAGGAGAACCCAACCAGCTCCTTTCTTGGAGGAGTTTAGGTGTCACACCAAAATATTTTTAAGTCAACCAAAACAAAAACCAACCCTTCCTTTGGGATCTTTCCCTGATCCAATCCCTTTAAAAAAATCTGTTTATCAATGTCTCACCATCATTGTCCAGAGAAGCTGTGGCTGCCCCTGGATTCCCTTGAAGTGTCCAAGGCCAGGTTGGACACTGGGGCTTGGAGCAGCCTGGGGTGGTGGAGGTGGAACTGGATGAGCTCTGGGGTCCCTTCCAACACAAACCATTCCATGATTCCATAAATCCTCAAACATTTCACTGAGTTATTCCTTGCTGGAGGATATTTGACTTAAATTAATGGAATGTTGTGACAGAACTTGCTGAGTTTCAGGGTCCCTTCCAATCCAAGCCACTCCATGATTCCCCAGACATTTCACTGGATTATTCCTTGCTGGAGGTGTGGCTATCAGGCATCCCAGTACCAGCTCCTGGACTGTAAGGCCACATCTGGAATTTCAGCCCACATCTGGAAGGAACTGACCCCACTTTATGGGATAAAGATGAGTCTTCTCACCCCTCTTCTATCCTGAAGGCACATTCCCGTTTTCTGGTCCCTCGGAGGAATCCCTGGAAGAAGCCACACAAAGGATATTGCCAGATGTGACTGGCAATCCACTCTCATTCTGAAAACACACAATGACAAAACCTGCAAAATCTGGGTTTATTCTAACCTAAATAAAAAGGATTTATTTGATACATTCTGGTGCATGATCACAGAATGTGAGTTCAGAAATTCAACGTCTATTGACAGAAGAGTAAATTTTACCTTTAGCCACAATTCAAGAGCAGGGGAAACCCAAACTGAGCCTCTGAGAAGAATCATTTGTTTTACTGCTGAATTTTCACTTTGTCCCTGGATTTCTTTTTTTCCCTGAATCCCTGTTTTCCTTCCCTTGGAAACAGCTCCAACATTCCCATTTGGAGCAGGCAGAGGTGCTCCTTGCCAACACCCTCCCTCCCAAGTTTCCAACTTTTAGAGATGCAACCATCAGAATAACTGTCCCCATTGTCACTGGAAAGTGATATTAACTACCAAATTGTGCTTCAAAAGCACTTCAAACTTTGGCCATATGCTCATAAATTTGGTTTTGCAAAATCTCCTCAAGTAGCACAAAAAAGATGCAGAATTTCAGAGCTGCTCCAGCTGGAAAGGTGGCTCAGCACTCAGAAGCTGCTTACACACAGCTCTGATTTTGTGTTTATTTAGACAAAAATCTGATTTTTTCATTAGCTCCAGGAGAAATGTAGAGAAAACTGCATGCTGCCTGGCCAGTATTTAGATTATTACAAGTTTACAGGATTAATTTGGGAATTTTTTCCCTCAGGAAAGGCTCTTGAAGAAATGAAACCTCCAGCTTGCCACAAGGTTCATCACAATGCCTTCATAAGGAAAAGCTCCTTTTACTGTTCTGCTTAATGAAATCCAGCTATGAAATATATCATTCCACCAAACTTGTAGTAAGTATTAATTAGCTAGTGGACAAAATTCAAAGAAAATAAAATAAAAGCACTTGAAGAAATTAATAATAATTCCTAATCCAAAAGGCTTCAGTAAAACAAGACCCACTGAGATTTTCCAATTCAGTGTTAATTCAAATATTAGCACATTTCTGTTGACATAAATTCAGTAGTTAATGTTTTTCTCATTAAAAGTGACCAAATCATAATTTCATAGCAGAAAATCATAATAGAAAATTTTGGTGGAGGAAAAGTTTATCAGCTCAAAGTGATGACACAGCTGCAGGGACTCTGTGTCACATTCAGGAGATGCAGTGAAGTAAAGAGGTGCAGATTTCCACCAAATCCATCAGCTGAGAGTGGAGTCTCTGATCTTATTTCAGAACCTAAAATATCTCAAAATTAAGATTTGAATGTTGGAAGAAAACCTTCCCCCTCTGAGCTGTTCCTTGCAGGGTCATTAAATGGATTATCACAGGTGACATTAAAGTGCTAAACTCAATTAGAGCCCATAAAAGATGTGGCAAAGCCTGGAGAAATCAGGTGGATTAATGACCTTGGAGAAGCAGGAAACTCCAAAAGGTGACAGAATTCTGAAATAAACAGAATTGGAAAAATTAAATCTTATTCTTAAAAAAGAAAAGAAATCTAAATTCATTATCAAAATATCCACCACCCTGTGTGTTTTCTCCTTGGAGTTCAGAGTTGGAAAGTGCAAAAGCAGCTTTATTTGGAGTAACAACTCCACAAATCCCATTTCTGTTTAGGGAATGGTGGGGATGCAGCAGAGCACAGCACAGCCAGGCCCAGGAGGGACAAGAGCAACCAGAGAACTGCTCCACAGTCGCCGTCCTTCACCTACAAGCATGTCCAATTTTCCTTCTCCTGGTTTGAAATTTGACATCTGAAGTGGCACCATCTCAGAGGTGACAACGCCTTGTCAGGCCACACATTGCTCCTTCTCCTTCCCCTCACACAAACCTCATTAAGGCATGTCCTAAAATTTAAACATCATTGATTAGCATTTAAATATCACTGATTTCTCTATTGTTTTTATTTCCATGTGGATCCTGCAGCAAGGAGAGGCTGGGTGTGGTTTGGGTCTTTGTTTGGAGCAGATGTCACCTGCCTGCTGATATTTCAGGCTGACAAAATCCCAAACATCCCTCCCCACGTGTCACCACAGGTTATTGGGGGACCACAAGGTCTGGGCAGACATGTCCATCATTCCTTGTCCACAGATTCCACATGAGGCCTTGGGAAGGCTGAGCTGGGACAGAGACTGGACAGAGCTGGAGAATAACGTAGATATTTATTAAAAGGCCTTTAGGGTACACCTTGGGCAGGACAAGAGCCTGGCCAGGGCTACACCCAAGGGGGACTCAAAATGGTCACAAAATGGTCACAAAATGGACCCCAAATGGTCACAAAATGGACAGGAAATGGACCCAAAATTGACACAAAATAGACCCAAAATGGACCCAAAGTAGTCACAAAATGGCCGACCGCTCATGAGGCCTCACACTTTTATAAGTTTTGGTCCATTTGCATTTTGGGGTTTAATTGTCCAATTACAGCTCCAGGCTGTGAGGTCCCATCCTTCTTGTTTTCCTTCTTCAGCCAACCTTGTTTGTGCTTTTGGACCTGAAAACTTGTAACCTTTGTCCCTGGTGTGCAGCAGGAAAAGGATTTGTTTTGTGTCCCTGCTGTGTGCAGAGCTGAGTGACACTGAGTGTGAGCTCAGAACTGCACCCCTGGGCAGCACAGAAACTGAAATACATGAAAGATAAAACTTAAGGCATCACATGGAGCTTTTGTCCAGTGGATCAATGTCCTGGACATGGAGTTCCAGGCATCTGTCCTGGTGTGTCACCATGTGGGGTTTCATTCCCCCAGAGGAAACTCGTTCTCCTGTAGCAAATGCCACTGTAATGACAATAAATGCAGGAGCCATCTGGAACTGGGAGATGCTTTTCCTCAAGATGATTTTTAAACTGCTTTGGAACAGCGTTTGTTGTTACAGACAGAAAAAATCTGCATCACTCGTCTTCTGAAATATGAACGGGCAGCAGAAAGTTGGGGGAATCTTAGTTAAAAAAGAAAATTTAAGGAGCTTTGGTAAAAAAAAATTGAAAATACAAAGGATCTTTCATTAAAAAGGGCATCACCTGTAATTCCTGCTCCTTGTCAGAAAAAAAGAACCAATATACAGCTTTAAAAATAAACGTTTATCAGCTCTGGGGGCTGCACAGGACAGTGGGGGATGAGTAAAATGGAATTGGAGCAGGTGGGATAAGAAAAATATCCTTCCATTAAGGAATTAAAGATGTTATGGCTCATTCAATGGCACAGAGAAGCTGTGTCTGTCCCTGGATCCCTGGAAGTGTCCAAGGATGGGGCTTGGAGCAGCCTGGGGCAGTGGAAGATGTCCCTGGAACGAGATCTTCAAGGTCTCATCCAACCCTAGGATCCTGTGGTTGCCTCTGGAATCTGTTGCTTGCAGGGTGGCTCTTCCCATTTCAGCAGGAGAGGTTTTCACAGCCAGAAATTCCAAAAATTCACACCTCAGCCCATGGCACATGGAGATGAAGAGGATTTTGGGGCAGAGTGCCAGGGCTGGGTGGTCCCTGAGAAGGTGCATCTCCCCATTCTGGCTGGCTCTGGGAGCCTCCTCCAGCTTCTCCATCCCAGCCTGAACCGTGAGATGCTTTCTAAATCCTGCAGGGATGGGTTTGGAAGGAAAAGCAGCATCCTCAGAGCTCTCTGGGGGAGCTGTCTCAGTGCCCTCCAAAGTGACAACAAACTCCTCGAGTTTCCAGCCCGGCGCTTCCCGGGAATTCGCTCTGCTTTGAAGGGCAGGAGAAAAGGAAAGGTCAGCGCAGACAATGACATTTTTAAACTGAAAATGTAATTGCAGTTTCCCTCCGAGGCTGGTAAATACGCTCTCAGCTATAAATAGGCCGTTTCCATTGCCTTTAAAAGAAGCTTAATTAATTTATCAGTGATCACAGCAAATGCAGCTTCAGAACTTTGTGACACGCTCAGCACTGTCTCCTTGAGGTGTCCAGGGCCACATCTCACCTGCCAAACCAGGAGAGAGGGGGGAAAGCAAAGCCTCTTTTCAACCAAATCTCATTTTCCCCTGCAATTTAATAACCAATATTAAGCTGTTTAATATGCACAGGTGGCTCTGCATGTCCCCAGAAAAGATCTTCCCTGTGCAGATACAGGATGCTTTTTTTTTTTTTTTTTTTTTTTTTCTGCTGGCTGACACAGCAGCAATAAAAGGTTGTTGGCATTCCAAGGATGCACTGGAGCCACTGGAGAAAAGATGGATACTGGACAGGGCAGTCAGAGCTGGTTATGCAGCAGCAATTTCATGGGTGAAGAAAAGCAGAAGGTGCTTTAAGAATATTCTTAGCAGTGTAATGAGCTGAGGATTTTGAGTTCAGCTTCTTGGTCCTTCCCTAGGATCTGTTTTGTCCCCAGTGGGATGCAGAGTGGGGGATGTGGGATGATGGTGGTGCCATTCCCAAGGGACCAGGGAAAGATGCTGTGCCTTGAGACAGAGTGAGGCTGTAAAACACCTTGGGTAGTGCTTAAAATCCCCTTGTTTTGCCATGCTTGCTCTGCAATTCCATGGAAACTGTGAGCAAAGGGGAAAAAAATTCACTCTGTCTCAAGATTCTGCATTTTCATTAAATCCCCATTAACACCTTGAAGAATTTTCCATTTAAAGAAACAGCACTTGTGTTTCAAAAGATTTACAGATTATTTTGCTTGTGAATCTCTTTTGGTTTTCTATGAAATATAAACATAATTTGGGGTACAACAAGCTGGGTGTGAAGAACTGGTAAAAATATCAAATGGCCTTTATGAAGGGTGCAGTAAACAACACTTGATTAATAACAGCTAATAAACCCATTAATTGGTGAAGAGACACGGTGTTATGATGAATAATTCCCTCAAATTCTTGACAGAAAGACTGGGAAATTAATCTTAGGGGAAAGATTGAATGGAATAGATGAGCTGCTGAAAAACAGCTGGGAAAGAACCTTTGGAAACCTTTACCTGGGAGAAGCTGGGAGGTCACAGGAGATCCCAAAAGGGGCTGAAGACCTCGAGAGTTTCCAGAGTGGCTGAGGCTGCCTCAACCCAAGGTTAATTCACCTTTTGGCCTTTCTCCTTTCCTCCCCTCTCCTGCTTGTTAATTATTTTTGTATTTGCCAAGTTTCCAGTAAAAGTGAGATGTGGACATGCCCTCCTCACTGCGAGGCACAATCAAGCCCAGTTTGATCACAAATTTTTCAATAAATCATTAGAGAAAACTGCTCAGCTACTGCCCCAGCCCTTTCCAGGTCCATAAAATCCCTGCTAAAGGATGGATTTGAACCCCGACTTGTACACCTGAGTAATGGATCCCTTTTTATATCCCAACTAAACATTGTGTTTTCCAGTTTAAACACCTTCCTTCCCAAAAATAACCAGCCGGGGCGAGGTTTACCCGCAGGCACGAGGCTCCCATTCACTTGAGCTCGGCTTAAGCCTGGCTTTGATGGTTTAAGGGGAATTTCCACGGCACACGGGGCTCCGCGGAGCTCCGGTCACAGGGAAGATTTCACCCACTTTGCACTTCAAAGGCGCAGCTTCCCCAGTCCCGCTTTGGGGAACGCTCATCCCATTGTGCTCCAAACCCTCCTCATCCCTCCAAAATCCCACCGTGGAGTCTCACGGAGCTTGAAAAATCAGCCCGTGACTGGCAGGGATCTGGGGAGCAGCTGGAAAAGCTGCTCCAAGCACCGACATCAAGGGAACGTCCTGCACAGCCTCCAGCATCATTCTGTTATAGATATATATTATAAAGTTGGCTTTCTGCAAGGTGTGTGCTATATGAATAATAACATTGTATTAAGGATATAAGGTTTTTATTTCTGTTATTAGTAAAGAAAACTAGGCGTAGTGGTAGTAGTTGATATAGTGTGCTTAAACTGTCTGTTTGGTCGGGATAACATCCAGTGAACATGAAAAGAAGACCCTGCTATTGATATAATATGATTAAAGTGTCTGTTTGGTGGGGATAACATCCAGTGAACATGTAAAGAAGACCCTGCTATTGATACACCAACTACCAGCATCTCCCACCTGAAGAAAGTCTGGACCAAGGCCCGAGCTGGAGGTGATAATGAAGACACAGCCCAGAAACACACGTGCTCTAAAAAGGGGGACTCAAGGAGGGACCATGCAAAACAGTTCCTGGAATATGGAAACTAGTTTGTGGAAAAATATGAATATTCAACAGACTGATGCAATAGAAAGGGGATTTAAAGGATGTCTCTGATACAGCAGGGTGTGGAACTTGGCTGAATGCCAAGTCACCCCAGCCGTACTTGGTTGTTTTTCTCTCTCCTAATTGTTTTACTTTCTATTAAACCTATTTCTTAAAACGTACATCGAAAGTGAACCTCGTTTTTCACACCAATTTGAGTTGTTTTGAAGGAAAAAAAGAGAGGAAAACTTTCCAAGCTGACTTTGTTTTCTGGCTGCAGGAGCTGCTGGATTTACCACAAGCAAAGATTTTTACCTCATCCAAGAAAATCGGGAATTTCGCAGCTGGGATTGCACCCACTGAAGGCAGATTTGCAATCCCAGCTCGCCGGGAATTCCAGAGCCTCCTGCTCCTGCCTGTCCCAAAAGCTGGGCTTAGGTAGACTCAGCCCAAGGAAAACAGCTCCTGGTTACTCCAAATGCCAGGTTGGGTGGGAAAAAAAGCATCTGCTGCCACCTGGGTGTTTTAGACAGGAACCAAAGTGAGGCAGGGAAAGCTGGGAAGGGAAAATGAAGGACTGGGGAAGGGGAAATGAAGGATTGGATGGAAGGAATTGGGTGATTTCTTTTTTATTTTTTTTTAAAGGGCAATAATAAATAGGAAGGGGGTAAAGGGGAAGGGGGGAAAGGGAAGAAAGGGCAAGAAAGGGAATGAAAAGGAAAGAAAGGAGCAAGAAAGGGGAAGAAAGGAGCAAGAAAGGGAAAGAAAGGGAAAGAAGAGAAAAAGAGGAAGAAAGGGGAAGAAAGGGGCAAGAAGAAGACAAAAAAACAGGTGTGCCCAGCTCCCACCAACTCCAAGTCAGACATTCCTGAAAAGAAAAGCCCTATTTCTCTCTGAAACAAGGAAAAAGGGTTTGGATCTCCTCAGTGACGCCTCATGAGAAAATCCCTGGCCACCTCGCAGCCCTCTCCCCTTTGGAATTCCATGGCAGTGTGGAATTCCAGGATCATTCCCCATCAGCCAACTCCAGGCAGAACCACTGGCTCCAAAAATCCCTCTGGAATATCAAGGTGTCAGCAGGAAATCACATCCCACCCTGGACAGAGGTGGAGGAACATAGTGTTGGTTGATTTTCTCGAAGTTTTTGCTTTTCATCACTTATTTTGCACATATTTATAGGTGCAAACAAGTGGCTGTTGTGCCAGCCAGGGCATGGCTGTGTTTTCCTGGGATTTTGCTGTGTCAGGAAATAATGGATGGGTTTTCACAGCCCCAAATACAGGTGATAGGCAAATAATTTGCCATCTTTCAGGAGTATTTGAACAGCCTTGTCACATATCCACTGGCTGAGAGGCAAATTACGTATTCAATAATTTGCCTGATTAGCATTACATCCCTCCAGTAAATGTTTTTTAGTCAAAGATTGAGAGATAAAAAAACCCATAAGCTCTTCTAAAGACTTGTCCAGCGTGTTGGAAGGTTTTCCAGACCAAGGGATGAGGTTGAGCAGGAAAATATTTGGGTTTTTTTTTCCCTCCTGCTAGAAAGAGCCCAAACAATCAAACCCAAAATAAGTCAAATAGCTCATGGCATGAATCAATCTTAATTGTTTCCTACATTTTCAAGGAGCAATGAGAAGAGCCTTGACCCTGGCAGGCAGAAGTGGCAGGAAAATAAAACTCCTCAGAGCCAGCTGACCTTCAGCACTGCCCTTCCTGCAGCTCCCCCAGCCCCAGGCAGGGACACTTCTCAATCACAGTGGGAGAAGGAAAATGAATCTGTCAAAAAACAGTGACAGTGCTCAAATTAGAGCCAGCAGTGGCATTTGTTAATTTGCCCTGCACCTCTCCCTTCTCACGGCTGGAGGATTTATCAAATGTATATTTGATCCAAGAGACAAAACATTTAACCCTCGGCCAAAACCTCACTTTTCTAATAAAGATTTAAGCTGGAATTTATTCTCTGCCCGAGACATTTCTGTGAGAGCCTTTCCAGGGGACCTGAGCGTCCCAAGACCTTTGGGGATTTCAATTTTCCTTTCCATGAAGCAAGGCCAATATCTCATTTCAGGGAGATGGTGCCACTTCAGCTTTCAAATGGCAGAAAAACTTCATACACAAGCTGGAGGAATCCTTTTAAATTCCATTTTGAAGTGCTGGTCCTTTGCTTTTGCCACTTAGCCCCGCTTGAGGGACATTTTCATTGAATTTAAAAGGAACAAACAGTAAAGGACAGGTTTTGTTATCACTTCCCTCAATTTCACCGCTCGCAGAGGATTTTGCCAGCCTGAGGGATGGACAATAATTCCAGAAAAAAAGAGAAATCCCAACAATAACAAGCTCAAACCGTAAATTCCAGGTGGGAAGCTCCAGTGTAGCATCTTTTCCACTGGATAAATTGGGCATTGCACAGGAATATCCAAGAATTTTCCCCCCTGACATTCAGCTGGAACAAAAAAGTTTCTGTTCAAAGTAACCAGAAGCAGAATCCTGACAAAAATGAGTCTCCAGCCTTGCACATCTTGCAGAGAAATTAATGCATTATTCAAAGTGTGAGGCTCGGGCTTGGCTCCATCACTCAGAGCAGCAGCACAGGAGAAACGGGGATGCAGGAGAAAACATTTAAAGGTTTTATTGCTTCATTTAAAAGTAAAAAAAATTCCAAATCTAAATAAAATATGATTCCACCAGGAAAAAAAGAAAAAGAGAAGAAGAAAAGAAAAAAGCCATTTCTGCCACTGGCAGGTTTTGAAACAAATCTTTCAGCTGCTTAATTCACCTTTACCTGGAGAAGTTAATTATTGTTCAGGTGCTGATTATTTAGAAATCTGTGAAATATTAGTAGCAAAAAAAAAAAAAAACACTCCAACATCAGGTTCTGACCTTCTCCTTCTGTTTTCATTATGAGATCCTTGAAGCACAGACAGATTTTTCTCCTTTTCTAACAGGAGTGAGACTCATTTTCATGCCAGGCAGGGCTAATTCCTGAGCAAACGCCTAAAAACTTGCAGAACAAAAATGTTCCTGCATAAAACCCAAATTCTTTGCACTCCTGTTTTGCATATGTTAGAATTAAATCCACATTAATGGACGGTTACCTGAATATGAATATCTCAAGGAAAAAAAAAAAAAAACAAAATTTGCAATTTCATACCCTGAAATACACTGGCAAAAATATAGAAAATAATTTACTTTAGTGGGCAGATACTTTGGCAACTTCACATTGAGTACCAAGTCAGAGCTGAGATAATTATTTTTCTTTATATGAACTGCAGATTTAATCAATAAAAGGCCCTTTTTTTAATCCAAGATTCAGTACCAGTTCTCAGAACTCCTTTGTATCATGCAGGTATTTTTCTTTACACGGTGTCAGCAACTCCTGCAGATTCATGGAGTTTTAATTTATCCAACTGAAGAAATTTCAAAATTAATTTCACTTTGACCTAAGAAAGTTTTATTCTTATCTTTGACAGTAATAGAGAAGAACTCAGAGGGCCAAAATACAAAAGGGCAAGAAGGGTGGACTCCAGATGAATTTTAATCATCTCACCCTTCTAGCTCATGACTTTTGGGATTATTCATAATTTTTTAAACTTTTATGTTTGTAGACAAAGACAGATGATTCAGGTAATCAAGCTAACCCTGGCCCAGCTTTACTTTAAAAAAGAATAAAAATAAAAATTCACTCAGTTCAGCCTCTAATGCTCAATAAATCCACAAGTCCATTACGGGTATTTAAGTCCCTGATTTTCAGATATCAAACATTTCAAAGTGATACAACAATTCAGCAAATTTGCACCCAGTTATTTGCAGCTGTAAAATCGGGGCTCTCTTTTCATTCTTAGAGACCTTGAAAAGAAGATCACATTTCAGATCTTCATAGCAAGAACTGAAATGCAGGCTGACAAAAAATGGCTTTTGAAAGCCAGGGAGAGAAGCAAGGTCCGAGCTCTCAGTAGGACCAGAGTGGTCTGCAAGAGGGGCAGTCACAAAAATTACACTGCAGCATGAGGCCAACTAAGAAACACCATTTTTACCACATTTTTTCATGTTACTAAGAAAAAAAATTGAGGAAAAAAAAATCCCTTTTTTCTCACTGCTAATGGAGCAATATCACTACCTTTAAATGCCCTTAAAGAGGGATAAGGCAATCACTCCACAACTCCACGAAATGATGTTTTTAGCACTCAAATATTGAGCTGCAGTCTTAGAAGCAAACAGCTCACAAAAGTTGTGAGCAGCTACTCAGAGCAGGCTTTGCTCAGCGCTCTGTTCTCTCCACATTTCCTTCCACTCTTTCTGTAAATGCTTTTGAGCACAGACTCCTTAACACATTCCAGGAGAGTTTGCACTTTTGCATAAAACATGAAATTGTCGAGGCACCGGGGCCTGTACAGTTCACCGCAGCCGGCAGAAGCCATCGATTCCCGCATTTATTTCCCCTCCATCCCAAATCTATCCCTCATGCTGCCTGTCACCCAGGGCTGACACGTGTCACAGGCTGCCGTTATCCACCCTGGCAACTCCAAATGCCACCTGAAAGAGAGGAAAAATATTTAAAACACTCCTGTGCACAGCTTGTTTTGTTCGCCGCGGCCTCCTCGCGGCCCAGAGTCAACAGTCGCGGAAACAAGCCCCGGGAATACAAAATCAGTCTTCTATTAAAGATAAGGAAAACGGAGCTGAGGTCAACAAGCAGCAGCAGAATGATAAATCTCCACAGCTTGTTTTACACATCACTGGCTTTAAGGCAGAGTTTGGAGTTTGCTGCAATTTTCAGCAGGGGAAAAAGCAGCGAAACTGCCTCAGGGAGAGTTGGTGGTGTGGTCTGGTTAGGAAATGCTGGATCCTCTGTTTTTGGCTTTGGTGCTGCCATCACAGAAAAAAATTCCATCCTGTCTTGGGTGGAATTATTAAAATAATTCTATTTTTTACTCTGCAATGCTTTAAATCGCCCTCATGGGCTCAGGTATCCTCAGGTTGCCAAAAAACTCCAGTGCCATTAACAGGAGCAGTTTGGGGCTGCAGAGACAAAAATAGAGGTGGGACAGCACCGGAAAACTGAGATTTTCCACAGAAAGCTGTGGAATGTTACAGACAGGACACAAGGTCTGAGAGAAGCACTTCAAGACAATGCAGAGTTGCATTTCTTACCTGCTCTGTCAAGCGTTAAAAATTGTAAATTAATCCCACTGTCATGTGGGAAGAGAATCCAGATTTCATACAAATGCAGGAATGATGTGGGATTATATCCCACAAAGTGATTTCCTGCAGCATCCAATATCACTAATTACTAACACAAGGTGCCAAATTGGAGGGAAAGGGAAGGAAAGTCCAGAAAGTCTCTTTGAAGCACATGAGCCAGCACAAAACCCACACATTTCAAATGTGTCAGGGTGAGATCCAGAAGAATTCAGAAATCAAGGAGTTTTTCTTGTTCAGCAGATCCTGCATCCAGCAACCCTTCACCGTGTCCTCAGCAGGAGATAACTCAAAGGAGATGCTCTTTTAGGAGGAGTTTAGGGATTCCTTAGTAATATTTTTGTTATAAAATTATACTTCCTTAATTATTTTTAAGGCTAAAATATTGTCATCTCAGACAGACGTGTACCTTTGGAATAACCACACAGTCCTGGAGAAAGGTCTTTTCTGCAACTCCTCACGCCTTATTTTTTTTTTTTTTTTTTTTTTTTTTTTTTTTTTGTAAGAGGGGGGAAAACACAGTAAAATTCCTCTGTTCTCTGTAATTAAAAGAGTTTTAATTTCTTTACTCAGAGAGGAGAGAAGGTCTGGAAGAGATTGCCCAGAAAGCTGAGGATGCTCCATCCCTGGAAGGGTCCAAGGCCAGGTTGGACAGAGCTTGGAGCACCCTGGGACATGGAAGGTGTCCCTGCCCATGGCTGGGGTGGCACTGGATGGGCTTTAATGTCCCTTTTAATCCAGGTTTTTTATGATTCCTACAGAGCTCATGAATCCCCCCAGGTTTGTGTCCTCCACGGGGGCTCCAGGGGTCTGGAGTGACTTCAGTCCTTGGTTGCAAACACCTCCCTCAACAGAGAGAGGCACTTCAAGAGATTTTAGAAAATCAATTCTCATTAGTTGAAGCCCTGTCCATGAGAAGTTTGGTCTTGTCTGTTCCCAACACCATCCAAAGGACTGGGAACAAACAGCAAACCTCAAATGATCCTTTTTCAGGTGCATTGAGGCATCATCCTGCAGTTTGGAGCCCCTTCCTTTGCAGCTGAAAGCTTTGACAAAACCCTTGCTGACCTCAGGAAGGTTTCAAAGCTGAGCAATAATCCAGAAATTCCTTTTATCAGCTTTGTTCTTCTGATCCCAGCGCTCTTTAAAGCTTTTATGTACCTACCAGCTTAAACGATGGCTGTAAGTTTTGACCCGAATTTGCTCCTTCCTTTTAGTATACAATTAAGTTGATAATAATACGAGGCTTAGTACCCAGACTTTTTAAAATTCATCATCTTTTTTTTCTTCCTTGATGGGGTTTTATACATTCAACACTGTCTGGGGACAGCATAAAACTCCTGGCACAGCTACTCTGAAATGTGTTGGCTGGTCAGCATCCCACAGGTATTTTTCCAGAATTTCTACACCCTCTTTCTAACTCATGTTTTATTTAAACTCCACTTAATACAGCCCCTCATTCCTTACCAAAGGCTTCCATGAAAATATTCAATTAACACATGGAATATCAGGCTCGTTTAGTAAATTATTTTATATTTCTTATAGAACAGCTCAGAGTAATTACATAAAGTGAGGTTAAAATGTCACCAGTGCAAGGAGGAACATTCTCCTGTGTGGAATGTGCTGTTTGCACAGATAGGAACTGCTCACAGGAATCACTACACCCCTGTTAACAGTAGGAAAAGTAGATTTCACACCTTCCTGAAACACAGGAATGGCTCCAGGAGATTCCCTTTAGCTGCACAAACCCCATATCAGCACAGAGAGAATTTCACTGTTTTTTACTCAGCACACTCAGAGTTCTCCCCTTAATGGATTTCTCAACCTTGTGCCCCCAGGGCCGTGTTCTGGAGCCACCCTCATTTCCCTCCATGGATCCCACAAATCCCACAGGACTGCAACAGCTGCCTGAAAAGTTCTTGTTCTCCCAAAATGATTCAGCCACAACAGCAGCGAGTTCACAGAGCTCTGTCCCAGCAAGAGGAAAACTCTGAATTAAAACACTCCAGGGCAAAGGCAGCTCTGAATCCCAGACTGGTTTGGGGTGGAAGGGACCTTAAAACCCATCCAGTTCCAACCCCTGCCCTGTGCCACAGAATACAATTTTTCCAGAGACTCCCAGCCCCTTTCTCCTCACTGCACAAGGAGCTTTTACTCAATCAGGGCTGATAAAAAAAATTAAATCGTCATTCTCCAAAGAATTAATAATCAGATTGGATTAGTCTGAGCAGTTACTGAGGTCTCAGTGCTGCCACTGAGTCAACAAGAATCATTTGATAAGATTCAATATGAGCTGAACATGGCTTTTGCCCCGAAATGATTATTAACTATCAGAATATTTATTACAGTTTATCTGCCCGGAATATTAAATCTGCCAGAGGTAAGGAATGACTGCAGGAGTCACTGCATGAATGAAAGCAACACATTTTTGGGGGTGGATTTTTTTTTTTTTTTCTTTTAATTCATTAAGTCTGCCACTGAATGTCACAAGTCTCCACGACGTCCCTGCCTCTTGCTCTTTGCATTTGAATAGCCAAAATATAAATAAATAAAGTGTAAACCCATCCAGCTCCGACAGCTCCGTATTGAGCAGCCATCAGAGCTGAGCCCTGTGTGCTGTTTATTCCAGCATGTGTTTGGAATATATTTTGCTCCTGATGAACCAGTGACAGGACTACGTGGAAAACAAGCGCCAGGAAAGTGAAACTTCTTTCCTCCTGTTAAACAATTTCGCTTCTCTTTGTCTCCCAGCAGTGGTCTGTAACCTTGGGAAGGACAGTGATGTCCCAGCACAGCTATCAGAGCACTGGAGTCCCTCTTTAATGTGACACAGAGCTGGAGCCGAGATGAAAATCAAAAGGAAAAAGGCATTGCATTATCATTCCTGCCCTGATATCCCAAACATTCCATCTTGTGATCTCGGCTCTGCGTGGCTCTGATATTCCCAGAATACAGATCACAAGCCAGTAAAGGCTGAAAAAAAATGTGGAAAAATGGGCTCAGCTTAATCTTCCAGGGCTGGTTAAAAAATACGCTCCTTTAGGAAAATGGATGGAATGTAGATAAATTTGGGAATAAATTTTTTTTTCTTCTTTTTTATCCTCTCCTTACCTCTTAGAGGAGTGCAGCAGCTCATCCCTGAGGATACCTTTAATGCCTTCTCCACCCAGAGAAATCTCTTCACCTTGGGCTCCCAAAATCTCCACATTTGAACAGAAAACTCCACCTCCACCCCAGCTCCATCCTTTTCTCAGGACACCCAGCCCCAAGAGCACAGAAGCCACGTTCTCCTATAAACCTGATGAAACCTCCACAGAACAACCTAAGAGTGGGAAATTCATGTCCCTATATTTATATGAATTTACTGGGAGGGTGGGGAGGGGCTGGGATGGAATTCCCAGAGAAGCTGTGGCTGCCCCTGGATCCCTGGAAGTGTCCAAGGCCAGGCTGGACACTGGGGCTTGGGATGGTGGAAGGTGT
>JANPWX010000581.1:163562-175200 GCA_024734555.1 Trochalopteron elliotii | reverse complement strand
TTGATGGACAAGTAAATACCTTTTACTAACCAATAGAATAATTAACAAGAAAGCTTTTTAACCAATTAAAGTTGCCCACAAGGTTTGTAAAAACTGTATAAAAGACAGTATGCTGCCATAATAAAGGGAACCTTCTGAAAACTTTTATTGTAGCACTCTGTATGTCGTGTCTGTCTCAACAACAACAAAAACTGGATTTATTTTGTGGCTTTTCCTCCTTTGTCCTCCAGCACAGCCCACGGTGACCTTGCATAACCAACCTCACCACTGCTGCTCAGCTCATCTGACAATTAAAACAAGGGCTCCTGAGGAGAAGCCATGAAAGAAACCCTCAAAGGAAGTCAATCATATCCAATAAAATGACTCAAACTGCAGCTCATCCTCACCCAATCTTATCCTGCTGTGTCTGTCCATTAAGGATATTTCACTCTGCCTGTGACTTCAGCTAATAAAGGAATATTTCTGATCTCTTCTCTCCTACTCAGGGTTATCTCTCTAGTCGTGTTAAGGGGTTTTTATTTCCACACTTGGGGGTTGCTGTTGACCTGGCACCAGCTGGCCCAGCCAGATTTTTTAGTGTTTTATATGAAAATTACACTTTCAGAGGCTCCTTGCAAAGGAAACCTCCAGGAAGAGGCAGAGTTGGGATGTGAGGAGCAGAACCTCTGCACTGCATCTCCTGCTGGGGCACCCTAAATCAGCCTGGAGATGAGAAAATGTGGGGCGACCCCATTGGGGCCTTCCTGAAGGAGTTACAGGAAAGAGGGAGAGAGACAGGGATGGAGGGACAGGACAGGAGGAATGGCTTCATTTGGACAGAGGGCAGGGCTGGATGGGATATTGGGAAGGAATTCTTCCCTGTGAGGGTGGGGAGGCCCTGGAATAGAATTCCCAGAGAAGCTGTGGCTGCCCCTGGATTCCCTGGAAGTGCCCAAGGCCAGGCTGGATGGGGCTTGGAGCAACCTGGGACAGTGGAAGGTGTCTCTGCCCATGGCAGGGGTGGCACTGGCTGATCCTTAAAATCCCTTCCAACCCAAATCATTCTATAATTTCATGATTCATGATCCATGATTCCATAATTCCTGGTCCCATTTGCTGTGTCCAGGCCAAGAATGTGTTAATTGATGTGATTTTTAACTCTTCATCCAAAGGTAAGATCCTGGTTGACAATCACCCCCCCCAGTTCTTTCATGTAAGAAGTAGAAAAGACCCAGGTTTGACAAAAAAGGGTTTAACTTGGGTTTGAGAAAGAGAAACTGCACAGGAAAAGTGGATCAAAGAGCAGGAGAGAGCCCTGCTAATGGAATATTCAAGGGAATTAGGGGCCAGCCCCCAAAATGCACACACAAATAGTTCCTACCACACAGAAATCAATTTATGGACAACTAGGAATTTGATTTTAGCTATAAAGCTGAATCCACTAATCTGAGAGTTTGGGAAGAGAAACTGAGTCAGTGGGAAATATTTCCATCACTGGAAAGTAAACATGACAGGGATGTTCCCTGGAAGCTGTTGAACTATGGCAAGTGTCAAGCTAAAATATCTCTCTCTTTTTTTTTGCCAGAAAGAAGTTTAGAATGTTTGGGAAAACCCAATTTGTTCCCTTAAACCCTCCCTCAGTACCAATGCCACAGAGAACTGTGCATAGATTGAGCATTTTGGGAAAAATCCTGTGGGATTGGCTCTCACAGGGTAACTTTGTGATGTTATTTGGTGGGAACTGTGGTACTTGGTCAAAGGTTGGGCTTCTCTTGGAGGATTTTCCAGCCAAAATGAGCCCATGATCTTACAGCTGCTGCATTCCCTGCACAACCCTGCACCTCATTCTGGAAGGGGTTTCCCATCCTCAGTCTGTTTAATAGAAGTGTTGCAAACTGGGGAGTGCAAACAGCAAACAGCCATGTATTCCTATAAATATATATCTATAAAATATGTGTATTATATCTATATCCATAAAATAGCTATAAAATATCTTAAAAAATCTATAACCCTTCTGCTACCTGAAAAAATAAAAACAAACAAACAAAAAAAAAATAAAAAAACCAAAAAAACCCAACCCAACCCAACCCAAACCAACCAAACAAAAAAAAAAAAAAAAAAAAAAAAAAATTTCCAGGAAAAAAAAAAAAGAACTGGAGTAGCACCTCTGCCTGGGTGCCCCAGGCTGCGGCAGGGAGCACATATTTAACTGCAGATTATGTCGGTGTCAGACACGGGCAGCAGCAGAAACGATTTCAGGAGTTATCAGGAGAAGCTCCCTGCACTTCTTATCATCCTCAGGCTCTGCAGAAACGCCGGGGCCCCAAATGGATTCCACCCAGCACATGCAGCACATGCAAAGGCAGCATCCCAAATTCCGATTTATCTCCCACATCAGCGCGAAAAGGAGAGGCTGCTTGTGCAGCCAGGACTGAGTCTAAAGGCTGACCAAGAATGCCATCTGCAGGCCTTTATTACACATTTTTTCCCAGCTAAATAAGTCCCAGCAGTGGAAACAAAACTAAAGTGAGTGCTCAGCACGGTGGATGTTAATATGACTTTCATATGCTAATGGAAAGTTCATTAAAAATAAACAAATACAAAAGGAAATTCCTTGGAACTCCTTACCCAAAAAAAAAAAAAAAATTAAAAAAAAAAATCAAAGCCTACAGACCCTAAAATGCTGAATGTTTTATGGAATAACCTAGAGAGGATCATTATCATTACAGCTCCGTGTCGTGCATGCATATTTTATGAAGGAACTTTGTGCACAGACTTTGGGAGGTTAGCAGTGCATTGCATTTTGTCTGCTGCTTGATTGAACCCAATGCAATGCCCTGAGGCATTGATTAAAATCAGGAAAGAGAGAGAAAAGCTACTCCAGTTAAACCTCAGACTGCGACATTCCCAAGGCTTTCCTGGCAGGATTTTAGTCCTGCTCACTGAATTGCTGGATGCCAGCACCAAAAATAGGCAAGGGTGAAATAATTCTGCCTTTAGGTCAGGTGGCATTTTAAATCTTTGTGTCTGTGGTCAGTCAAAAAGGGAGGAAAATGTTGAGTTATGCCAGTTTTAAGTACAGCAAATGGACAAAATAAAAGACAAAATAAAAAGTGAGAAATAAAAACTCTGATTGTGAGAAATTCCCACATTTTCATGTAAAGTTCTGAAGCAGTTCCTCATCAAGATCCTCTGGAGGTGCCCCAGTCTCGAGGGGGTTTTAACTTCATGAAATGCAAGCAGATAAAAAAACACTCCTGGAAAACTGGGAGGGATAATCTGGGTGGGAATTAGTCCACAGGGGTGGCTTCAGTCATGCAGAGAAGTGCTAATGCCTCCCTTACTGAGCCTGAATAAGAATAAAATTCCAGATATCTGCATTTATTAGGAGGAAGATGATGTAAAAATCAGCCACACCGAGAATATTTCACTAAATCCTCAGGGGGTGCAGCGTCCTGACTTTTCACAGAGGTCACAATTCACATTTCTCACCAAAACACACAGAAATAAACACCTTTTGTAGCAGAAAGCTTTACCAAATTACCCAATTTCTACTTGTCCACCTCAAAACAGGGAGGAACTAAAACCTACTCGGGTGCAGCTCATCCCTTACTGCTCCCCTTTTCCCTCTGCCAAGGAACACCAAAAATGTAAAACACAAACTCCAGATCCCACAAAGAAAAACCCTTCATCACCACATTCTGAGATGATGGAAAGGATTAGCAGGGAACCACTGCAAAGAATTAAAAAACCACACACCTGTAACCTCATGCAGTTCATCCTGCAGGAATACACCGATTTAAGGTGTGATTTCATTTAAAATTTGGGGTTTTTTCCTTTCCTCTTCCTCCCCCCACATTCTCTCTTCCTATCTCAAATTATTCCCAGCCAAATAACTCCAAACTCACTTTTTTTCCCCCATTTTTATTATTCAGTTTATTCAGCCATCAAACAAATGAATTTCCTCTAATTTGTTTGGGGATGGGGTTTTTTTGAGTGTGTGGATATATTAATTCTTTGAATTGCAGGCACTGCTGTTGGTTTAATTTTGTAAATAGTGTTCTGTGATTACTCAGTGTTGTCATCCCCCAGATAAAACAAAATGGCAAACTTATTATTGGAGAACAATTTCCATACTTTCTCCCCCTGGGAACTTGGCTTAAAGAAGATGGCAGAAAGATTTTATTACACAGGAAAAAAAATCACTTTATTATTTTTATATATGCCATGTTTTCTGGAGAATGTGGCATGAGAACATTTCCTGTACGAAGTGCCCATCCCAGATTCCACTTGGCTTCCTAAAACTCAAAAAATAAATCAAGTAACAAATGGTTTTTGCTGGTTACCCTGAAAAATTTGTCTTCTAGATGAATGTTTAGTGCTTAAAATTTGGCTGTTTTCTCCTCTCACATCTTGATGGCAATCCCAGAGCTGTCTCCTATGGGAACATCCAACCAAGGACAAAAAGAGATTCCAGATTAAACATTTTTTTAAAAATCCCAAAACTGAGCCTCCTTCAGAAGGGATTAACCCACAAAGCAGGGAATTGTGAAGGGATTCCAGAAAAGAAACAGGGAGAAAATGACACCTCCACTCTTCCCTCAGCCACCAATCCATAAATTCAGGAGATTCTCTGCCACCAATCCATAAATTCAGGAATTCCTGCTCACCCCCCACATCCAGGCCACTTTCCCCCATGGAATTTAACCAAAGTCTTCTCTCCCAAAACTGACAATCCCAAATTTTATTGCAGGAATTCCTGTTCACCCTCAGGTCCAGACCACTTTTCCCCCAGGGAATTTAACGAAGATCTTTTCTCCCAAAATTGATAATCCCAAATTTTATTGCAGAGACTTAAAGATGCAGAGGGAGCTTTGGACACAAGACATAAAAGCCAAAGTCCACTCCAAGATGGGGGAAGCTGTTTTCACAGAAAAGCTGAACCAGACCCTGCAGGGGGATGCCCATGTTGGCCACGAAGCTGTTGGAAGCATCCATAAGGATTCCCAGGCTTGCACATCCCAAAGTTTCCCAGTTTCAAGGCAGAGAAGACCCCAGTGCAAGAGGTGACTCTCCAGGTGCACAAAACAACTGTGATTTACTGCCACAAATAGCACTGGGACCATTCCTAAACTTTGCCCAGAGGGTGTTTTATTCCCACTCTGCTCTCCCCCACAACAGATGGGGACACTTTGGGGATTTCTACTGTCCCACAAAGCTTAAATCAGGGAGAAACCTGCCTGAACTGATGTGAGAGAAGCACAGGAGCAGCAAACTCCCTGCAGGTGAGGTATCTCTTAACAGCACTGTGATAATTTGCTGATGTGATCCTTTGCTCCTCAAATATTCCCAGTTTTCCTGGTCTGATCCCAGCTCAAACTCTCACCCCATCACCCAGGGGAGAAGGATTCTGTTCCAGCAGAGGAACCCAAGCATTCCCTGCCTGTTTCACAGTGTTCCCTGAGGGTGACTGAATAATTCGTTTGAAATAATCTGCAGGAATAAATTTACCATTTTTAAATGTATAATTAAGCAAGGAATCATTCCCTCCTCTTCTGAAGTCATTCTCCTGACAAGCTTTTTTTTTTTTTTTTTTCTGGGTGGTAAACACAAGTCCTGAGAGTTGCCAGCACATTCCTACTTAAAAAGTTAATCCATTCCTCTTTGAAGGTTAAGAAAATGCTAAGGAAAACAAGATATGAGGGCTTAGGTAAAGTGGGAGGTTCCAAATCACTGGAGCTCTGTTTATTACAGAGCTGGGCTGCTCCTGCAGCAGGAAAAGACATGGATTTACCTCAGAGAGTGCTGACCTCCATCCCCCTCCCTGCTGGGGATGTTCCCTGCAGAGTGGGAGGTGTTTGTCCTGCTGCTGTGTCACCTTAACACCTCAGGAAGGAATTTTTGCATATGCTGTTGCAATAAATTATGAATAGTATTATATATAATAAATTATAAATAACACTGGCAGAGCACTGGGATAGGGTGGGCAGAGCCCTGGGGTGAGGGAGGGCAGGGAATGCTCAGCTGGGTGGACAATCCCAGGATCACTGAGGTTGGAAAAACCCTCAAGAATCGAGTCCAAGCTGTGCCTCATCCCCACCTTGTCCCCAGAGCTCTGAGTGCCACATCCAGGAATTCCTTGGACACCTCCAGGGATGGGCACTCCAAACCTCCCTGGGCAGTCTGTTCCAATGTTTATTCACTCTTTCCATGGAGAAATTCCTGCTGGTGCCCACCCTGAGCCTTCCCTGAGGCTGTTCCCTCTGCTCCTGTCCCTGTTCCCTGGGATAAGATCCCAGATCCCCCCTGATGCTGTTTTACACCACGATACAAACTCTGAACTTCAGAAGGCTGAAAATGACTCCTTGATTTTTGGGATGTGCCTCCCTTTTATACTATTTTACACAGACCAATTTGATTGGTGAAAACAAAGACAAAACCTCCTCAGTCACATTGGTCAGAGCAGAGGGACATCAAGAAGAAGTCCCTCCTAGGAAAAGGAATGAATAACAAAGTTACAGCTACAAAAACATTTCTCCTCTTTACAGAAAATTCCCTGGGAAAAGAAATTTTAGAAAACCAAAACATTTCAGGCATGGAACCAGAGCTACACCCCCCAAGCTGTCCCCTCCTGTCAGGGAGTTGTGCAGAGCCACAAGGTCCCCCCTGATCCCCCATTTCTCCAGGCTGAGCCCCTTCCCCAGCTCCCTCAGCCCCTCCTGGGGCTCCATTCCCTTCCCCAGCTCCCTCAGCCCCTCCTGGGGCTCCATTCCCTTCCCCAGCTCCCTCCATCCCTCCTGGGGCTCCAGAACCTTCCCCAGCTCCCTCAATCCCTCCTGGGGCTCCATTCCCTTCCCCAGCTCCCATCCCTTCCCTGGACAAGCTCCAGCACCACAATTGCAAAGCTCCTGCTGCAGAGGTGAGCAATCCCAATTAACACAGCCCAAAGAAAAGATCCAGGAGTGCCAGATCCAAGATTTGCAACTCTCATCCCACGTTTCTGAGCTGCTCTGCAGCCCCTTTCCATCCTGGCAGTGGGAATGTGCTCCCCTCACTGCTCTCCTGAAATCACTCAGGACATGGGGATAACAAATCCTGGGCAGCACCAGGAGGACATTCCTCTTCTTCAGAGCTTCTCAATGAAGGTACAAGGGCAGGAAAGGCAGTGGAGACATGAATTCCCAAAGTTCTGCCAACTAATCCACATTTCTGGTCAGGGGGGCATGAAGGAGACACAGATTCTGTTTACATTTTTAACTGTACATGTAATTTATCTCCAGCTGCCCCTTTGGTCACTTGAAGAGCAGGTAGCTAATTTCTTATTTTCTGCTGTGTCCAGATAGAGAATAAAATCCTAAAGCAAAAAGGTTCAAAAGCACCTCAAACAATTACAGACTTAACACAGATCATGGTAGAAGAGATTAAATATTCTGAGATTAAATATTCCATTTCTCTGAGGTGTTTCACTCAATTCCTACCAAGTTTTCTGTCTTTGCAGAACTAAATTCTGTCCATCATCCCTCTTTTTTGAAAAGACTGATTTTTTTGGAACACCCTCCCACATTAGAGCTTAATATTAGGGAGATGCTCTCAGCTGCAAGCTGAGATAACTCTGTCATTTCTTGCAAAATGCACAAATTCTGAGCATGCCAGGAAGCAAAAGCAGGCAGGGCATTGTCACCCTCGGATATAAAATCAGCAGAAAATTAAGATTTACTTTACATTGAAGGATCTGAAGACCTTGTACTTCATTGGTGATTGTGGCACCATGTCAAGGGAAGGAAAGGGCTGAGTATGTAAAAAAAAATTCAGGTTTTTAGTCCCCTAAGCAGGTCCTGTACTTGGAGAGAAGAAAACAGAACAAAATCCTCATTGAGTAAGAATCCACACTAAGAAAATCCCTCAGACAACTTTCTCCTGGCTCTGAAGGCCTCAGAAGTGTCTCTTGTAGGAGTCATTATATTTAAATTTTTAGACCAATAGTGGCCATCTCACCACAAAATGAAAAAAAAAAATTAATTACCAAATTATTTTATTAGTGAAACCACACAAAAAGGATGTCTACTCCTGAGATTTTCTGTGCCAAACTTCTCCAGGTTGATTTATTCTGAACTACCCCAGAAATCTATGAGGAAGAACAACCCCATTATTTATTTTTATCCTTCCCTTGCAGAAGTTTTATTTTCTTTCCGAGCATCCATCAGTCAGACCAGTCAAAAGCATTGCTTGTTCTCCTTCACCTGAGTGAAATACACTGGAATTATGGGAACTAATAATAATTATTTTATTTCCACAGGACCAGAATTAGACATGCTGGGGAATAAAGAGCCAAACTTCAGTTCCTGAGTCCCTGACACCAAGGACTTGGGTGAGATGAATTTTCTTTCCTTCTGCAGCTGAGATGCTCAAATCTGCCCAAGTGGTCCACGTGCCCAGATCCCTTCATCCCAGCACACATTTCCCAAATCCTGCTTTGCACTGAACCATAAGACAAGCTCTGAAAAATCTCCTAAATTATATTTAAAGAACCATTTCTTCTGTTCCTGAAAAAAAACCAAAAAAAAACATGGATGGCAAGGACAGAATTGCTCCTGGCCAGACCCTTCACTGCTCAAATCCTGGTGCAAGGAGGGGGGATGTTCCTTGAAAACCAAACCACATTTTTCTCTACCCTTTCTCAGAGCTACTTTTCCTGGGGAAAAAAAGCACCAGCTATAATTCCAAAAGTGAGTAATTGTTCATATATAAACTATGGAAACGTAGGAGATTCTCTGTGATGACCCAGGATTTAGGGAAGAGCTTTCCCTACCTCCAAACTCCAGAGAACTATCCCAAATCTCCCCTCAAATGCATGGCCATGGGAAAGGTTTTGTTCCAGCTCACCAGGACCTGTCCTGCAGGATCCATGCCCTTCTCCAGCAGGAGATAATATATTATCCATATTCAATTATCCATGGATAATTTTGGGTGGGATGAGGGCAGAAAGGGGCTGGAGGCTGATACAAGCTCACCTCCCCACAGCCTTCACCCACCTGCTGTTTGGAAATGCTCTTGTATCAAATTAATTTACCAGAACAATTAAGCAGAGCCCAGAGTGCTGGTTCTTGGAATGGAAGGGGATATTTAGGCTGTGCTATTAATGAGCTCTTGGAAAATGTCCCACAAGATTTCTTCGGACAGGGAGACAAGATCTGCTCCCTCCCGAAAACACAATAGCTGCAGCTGTGTTAACATGCTCAGAGGCACACTAATGACACTCCATTATTAAACAAGTTCAAAAAAAGAGCAAACTGTGCCCAAATCGCTTGGATTTCAGACTCCCCACAGAATCCCAGCCTTCTGCTGGCTGATGGCACCATCTCTGAACCTTTCCCAGTTTCCAAGCCTGATTTCCATCAGGAACTCTTTTTTTTGTCCATCATGAAGGTCCCACCACCATTTGGTTTCACAACAAAATCCTGCAACATCTTCAATCCTGCTCAGTGCAGAATCCGTGCCCTGAAAATAGTCATGAAAGGTGATGAAAATGCTGGAAAAAACAAAGGATTACCCAAAAAAACAGCAGAGAGGCCACCATGGGGGATGTCATCAGCTGGACAGATGAGTTTGGAAATTTTGTTCTCTCCAAGGAAGGGGATGAGATGCAGAGTGGGATAATGAGCTCAGACAGCACTGAGGGGCACCCAGAATATTTAATGTTATCCCTGGAAAAGCACAAAAATTCCAGCAGGAGCAAAAGCCCTTTCCAAGATCCCCCATTGTCACAGAATAACTAAGGTTGGAAAAGTCCTCCAAAATCATCAAGGCCAACCATTCCCCAGCCTGGCCAAGGCCACCCCCAAACCATGTCCCCAAGTGCCACATCTGTACATTTTTTGAACTCTTCCAAGGACAGGGATTTCATCACTTCCCTGGACAGCCTCCTCCAAGGTTTTGTTATTTATATATTTATATATTTATATATTTATATATTTATATATTTATATATTTATATATTTATATATTTATATATCTATATATTTATATATTTATATATTTATATATTTATATATTTATATTTTATATTTTATATTTATATATTTATATATTTATATATTCATATATTTATATATATAAATATATTAATATAAATATATGTATATTTGTATATATTTATTAAAATATATTTGTGTACAAATATTTTACATGAATACATAAATATATTTTATAAGAATATATATTTATAAATATATTTTTCCATTCTATTCTATTCTATTCTATTCTATTCTATTCTATTCTATATCTTAAATTTGTCTCAGAAATTCTGGGTCACATCCCACGAGAGTGATCCTGAATCATAGGAGCACAGGAGAGCTCCACCACTTTTAAACCCCAAGAACTTTTTGGCTCACCCTCCCACAACCCTGACTTTTTACCAGAATTATCCCAACACAAAAAATCCCATCAAGGAACGAAGCAGGTCGGTAATGACCAACCATAAATCTCCATGTGGCAAGTGGGATGCCCCCTCAACACCAGCTTCACAATCAAATAAATCAAAGCAAACCCCAAACCATTTTATTTATAGTCCGGGAGAACGAACCCATTGACAGATGGTCATCCCAAGCACCAGGATTTATCTCCATCTGTAATGAAAAATATATGAACCTTCTGCTGCACAGCAGAGGAGAGAGGCTCCAACACCTGCTCCAAATTAGGAGGGGACTGTAAACATTCCTGGAAATTGGAAAGGCCCCGTGTTTTAAGGAAGGGAGAGGTGCCATTGGCAGCTGAAGGAAATCGAGCAGGCTCGGGGCCAGTGAAAGAGAGAATTGTGTGTTAAGCACGATTACCATAGGGAGCAGAGAAGGAAACTGAGTGGGCACAAAGCTGAAGCCCAGCACTGCAGAAATGCTGTCAGCTTCTGCATTACAGACATCAACTTGCCCTGCAAATTGTGTTTCCCAGGGCACTTCCAACATTTTCTGTTCCAGCTCGGCATTTCTCGCAGCGAAATGGATCATTGGGACGGCCAAACCAGGAGAAACATTGGGAAGATTTGGCTAAAAATGCTCATCCAAGATGAGCAAAGGCTCCCTGAATTTGATTTGAGCCTCAGGGCTGTGTGTTGTTGCAATTCCATCATCCCTCCAAACCCATTCCAAGTCCACGTCAGCCGCCGATAAAGTTGTTGGTGTCTTTTGCTGATTCCTCCCAGAAAAAACATCTGGAGCTGCTCAGGGCTCTCCTAACAAAGTGCTGACAAACACTCTGTGATTCCCTGGCCAAGAGTTTTCCAAGAAAAATATATTCCAGTGGCAAATACATAAAATAGATCCACGCTGCCACCAGGCCTCTCTCACTCCTGCATAATCCAGATTATTAAATCTGCGTCCAAGCAAACTGCAACAGGGAAATCCAGGGAATTCCATGGGCTTGTGCACTTCTCTCATCACCAAATGGGGAAAATAAAATATTTAAGGGAGAATATATATTTTGTATTACATTTATATATTTATGTACTTTATATATATTATATATTTTATATAAATATAATATTTTATAGGTATAATATCATATTTTAATAATTCCATATAATATAGTATAATATATAATTATTATAATCGTTATATTATAATATTATTATAATTATTATAATTATATTATAATTTACATTATA
>JANPWX010000581.1:124321-163520 GCA_024734555.1 Trochalopteron elliotii | reverse complement strand
ATATAATATAGTATAATATATAATTATTATAATCGTTATATTATAATATTATTAATATTATTATAATTATATTATAATTTACATTATATATTATACATCATTTATATCATATTATATTATATTATATTATATCATATCATATCATATCATATCATATCATATCATATTATATTATATTTTTATAATATATTATATATTATATATTATATATTTATATTATATAAAGATTTTTGTCTTTATTATATATTAGTAATATATAAAGGGTTTAGCTGATTCACAGAACTGAAATGTCCCAAACTCTTCTGCTCCACCCCAAGTGCTGCTGTTTCCATGGAAATCCGAGCCTGAGGAATATCTGGGACATTGTTTAATTGGTTAATTAGGGCCACAGATCATCACCAAACAACACCTGGCATCCCATGGCCAGTCCTGCCTCAAACCCTAAAGCTCAGCTTAACCTCCTGCAATGCTTTGGGAAAACTCACACCTAAATCTGGAGACCCTGTTTTATCCACATGGATTCTTCTTCCAGGAATAAAGAAAGTTAAAAATAATTCTCAAACTCTTCCAGGCCAGGTTGGAGCAGCCTGGGACAATGGAAGGTGTCACCATCCATGGCGTGGTACTGGATGGGCTTTATGGTCCCTTCCAACCGAAACCATTCCATGATTCCATGGAACGTTTGAACTTTTTGAATTTCAGTTTCCACCAGCTCGAGTTGAGGCCACCAATGTGAGGAAAAAAAGAAAGTAATAATCATCTAACACAAACCTGTAGCTCCCTGGCTAAATTCACCAGTCATTTAAAAATCTTTGGCTCTTCCAGTCATTTAAAAATCCTTGGCTTTCTTATTTTATGAACAAAAATTAATCTCAAAGACCTACTTTTCCAGCAGGAACATCAATATTTTATATTCTCCCTTTTGCTGGAACGATCCCAGGCTGATTTAGATGCTGTTTAAAGAAAAGTACCCAGCCTGTATTATGCAATCTAAAATACCACCTTTGTCTCCAAGGGAACATCCCAGCTTCATCCAGCGCTCCAGAGAATTAAAACTCCAACAAAACCCACCATGGACAGAGCATTAAAATAAAGAAAACTCTCTCAATTCCTTAAAAAAAAAAACCAAAAAACAACAGCTTGTTTTGCCACAAAGCATTCCCAGAAGGGCTGGGAAAAATTATTATTTTATTTCCATGGCGTATTTGGATGCCAATGGATGTTTGGGAGTGTCCTGGATTGTCACCACGGAGCTATTTGAAGTGGCTGAATAAAGAGCCATTAAAAGCAGCTCAGCCCAGCAATCCATTTTTCTTCCACCTCTTTTTCATCCCTTTTATTATCCCTTTGGAGACTGACCCATTTCTTGGGAATAATGTCAGCTTCCTAATTTTTTTTTTGTTTTTTTTTTTTTTAAATTATGTTTTTCTAGGCAGCAAAGCCTAAAAACCTCGTAGAAGCTGCTCAGCACCTGTAATGTCCCTTCATATTTTGCATTTTTGTGATTTTCCCAGGAAATCTGAGCAGACCTCACGCACAACCAGTGAGACAAAAGAGCTGCTGGGATAAATCCAGGATTCCTGAACTTTTCCTGGAGCTTGGAAAATGTTTCTGGCTCACCCAGGCACTGAGAAGTGATTCCCAGCATGGGGTTTTCCTGAGGAATCCTCTGCTAACATCACCAGGAAATTCTGAGCTTTTCACTGTAATTTTGCACTTTCATCTAATTCAATTTATATTGTAAAATATACTAAAACACAATATAATAACAGAAATATCACAAAAACACAGATATAATTATCAGAGATGCTCAGTAACAGTGATGAACACTTGAATGCTTCCTTTTTTCCTTTTCTGTTTTCCTTCTTTTTTTAATAATCCAATAGTCTAAACATTTTGTTTGGTCAACAAAATGACCCCCCCCTCCTTTTTATCTAATTTATAATTAATAAAATCAGAATTGGGAAATCCTTGCATTTGTATTTAGGCTCAAGAAGGCATTTGAGTCCCTCACAGGTCAGAAAAAAAAAAAGTTTTTTCTAAAATAGGATTTTTTGGACACCTGGCTGGTGCCTCTGCTACAGCCAAAGAATTCTGTTCCTCTGCTTTTCATTTGACCACAAATTTTGGTGTTTCCTCCCCTCAAGGGGCCCAAGAATGGCCTTGAGACAGATAAAATTCCTGCAAAAAGGAGAAAGGACAAATCCATTGGGAATGGTACAAGAGAAATAGGCTTAAAGAGAAGCAGATGAGATTTAACCAGGAAATTGGTTTGGTTTTTTTTCCTATATCTGAGTAGAGCTGATCAGAGGAACAGATTACTCAGGGATCTCCACCAGGAGAGGTCCTAGGACAGGTTAGACAAACACCAGCAAATCCCTCAATTGTAGGGAAAAGGGAAAAAAAAATCACTTTGAGATTTTCCAGGTGCTTAACTCCACAGTTTACTTCAATAATTTGCATATTGTCACTATTTTAGCCAAAAAAATTAAAGAGGCCTAGTGACCCCACTGCTGTAGAGAACAATAAAATGGGATTATAAACTCAGGAATTTGGGATTCCAGGCCTCCTATCCTTTGCAGCAGCCCCACTGGATTTATTCCCATCCACACACAAAATATCCCACTCAGCAGCACAAAAACTTGCCATTAATTCCCAAGAAATTCAGGAATTTCCCTCCTGGCCTTGCCAGTGCTTTCCCCTTCATCTCCGAGTGAACGCTGCACGATATTTTCTACGTTGTATTTTTATCCACTTTTAATCTCTCTTTCTTTTTAGGTTTTATTTAATAGCAAACAGCTCGTCTCCTTAACAGCAAAGAGCAAAGTGACAGAAAACAAATTAGTTTCTAAATTTAAAAAAACTGTCCCCGGTCGTCACGGCAACCAAAGCTCGACAATTACATAAAGCAAATAATACCTACTTGGGGAAGAGCAGAGCCAAAACCCCTCCTGGAATGTAATTACACTGAAATAATCAACTAATCACTTCAAAGGAAAACGGGAAAACAGGGTTGGAGTTGGGGTTTGTTTAGGGAAAGCCAAGACTGGCGGGTTTTCCTCAGGAAATGGCTCCCGAGCGGGGAAATCCACGTTTGCCTCATTATTAAAGGGTTAAACTCACTGCTGGCACTGCCACAGCAGCACAAAAATTTGTTTTCTGAGATAAATGATGTTTGGGAGCACTCCAGGAAAACAGGGTTGGGGTTGGGGTTTGTTTGGGAAAGGCCAAGACTGGCGGGTTTTCCTCAGGAAATGGCTCCTGAGCGGGGAAATCCATGTTTGCCTTGTTATTAAAGGGTTAAACTCACTCCTGGCACTGCCACAGCAGCACAAAAATGCGTTTTCTGAGGTAAACAAATGATGTTTGGGAGCACTCCAGAAAAACAGGGTTGGGGTTTGTTTGGGAAAGGCCAAGACTGGCGGGTTTTCCTCAGGAAATGGCTCCCAAGTGGGGAAATCCATGTTTGCCTCGTTATTAAAGGGTTAAACTCACTGCTGGCACTGCCACAGCAGCACAAAAATTCATTTTCTGAGATAAATGATGTTTGGGAGCACTCCAGGAAAACAGGGTTGGGGTTGGGGTTTGTTTGGGAAAGGCCAAGACTGGCGGGTTTTCCTCAGGAAAAGGCTCCCAAGCGGGGAAATCCACGTTTGCCTCGTTATTAAAGGGTTAAACTCACTCCTGGCGCTGCCACAGCAGCACAAAAATGCGTTTTCTGAGGTAAAGAAATAATGTTTGGGAGCTCTGAGTGACTCCTCCAACACCCAGCATGGACAGGAACAGTGGATGTGTTTATTGGATCCTGAGGGACAATTTAAAGAATTTCCAAAGCTTTCATGAAGGTGTGGATCTCCCACTCTGGGGCCATCCCAAACCCACCTGCTCCAGGTGACCCTGCCTTGGAAAGGGGATTGAAATAGGTGATTTCCAGAGCTCATTTCCAACCCCAAATATTCTGGGAATTCCTGCACCTTGCTGCTGTTGAGAAATGAGTGTGGACGAGACAGAAAAATGCAGGTTTTAAGCTGCAAAATGGATGGGTCTGGCAAGCTGGCAGCAGGTTCCTGATTGGATTTGTGTCTGGTGGTTTGAATTTGGGGATTTGGGCTCTCCAAGAGTGTCAGAATAGGCCTGAGAGCCCCAGAGCATCAGGAGAAGACTCAGTGTGCCAGCCAGGCACAGCACATTGTCCCTCCCAGGGATGAACCTGTCCCAGAAGGGATGAACCTGTCCAGATGTGTCCAAAAAACAACTTGGAATTTCTTTGGAATGTGTCAATCCTGCAGCACGACTGACCAGCCCAAAAACTCTCTGCTGGTGGCCTGGTTTGGGTTTGTTTTTTTTTTTTTTTTGGAGTTATAGCCACAAAATCTCCTCCCTAAAACCCACACTGCCCTCAAGATGAACCTTCCCCATCCACCTCCCCTCCCTGTGCGCCCCAAAAAAGAGAATTTACAGCAAAACAAATTGTCTTAAAGGTTATAAAATAAATCTCTGCCCCACAGGTGCCAGCCAAGCATGGATTCAGAATTCCAGCCCTCCAAAGGTTGTTCCATGTGGTGGATTTGGTCTCTGCAAGGGGCACACAAGGCTCTGGATGCACAAATTCAGCCGTGGGCTCTCCCCACTGAGGAGGATTGGGTTAATTAGGCAGGATTAGATGACCATCAAGCCTAGAATAACAAAATTAGGGGAAAATTGAGCAGTGCAAGCTCAGGGTCGTGTCCTGAAGAGTAATGAGCTGAATTCCATCAGGAGGAGTAGGACCTCCTTTTTGGTCTCTGCAAGAAGAGAGGTCTCACACAGCTCTGGATGCAGAAATTCACCCCTGGGCTCTCCCCACAACAGTGTTAGATCTCTGTGGGCGCCATCAGATCCTCAAAATGGTTGTCTGGACATGGCTGGAAATTATTTTTAAGGAAAACACGGAATGCAGATGGACACCAGCAACCTCTGAGCTCTGCACTGCAGGGAAAAGAGCTCTGGAAGTGCATCCCCAGCAGCCCTGTCCCCACTGACACCCAAAACCATCATCATTTATCAGCCCCAGCCCTCAGAAAAGTTTGAAATTTCTTGCCCAGTATTCCCAGACCGCTGCAGTTCAAAACCTCCCATTAATTTCCAGTCTTAATTTATTCAAACGTGGCTTCTACCTCCCTTGTCCAGCCCACAAAAAACATCCCCGTGGGCATCTTCCCCTCCTCATTTATCCCCCAATGTCTTCCTGGGGAGCAACCACCTCCCTTCTCCACCCTCATTTTGCTCCAGGCTGCAGAGGGACCAGCCCTGACATCCCCAGAAGCTTTTCCAGCCCCAGCTGCCTTTTCCCTGAGCACACAATCCCAAATTGGGGTAGCCACAATCCCAGATTTTGGCTGGGAACTCACCAGCCCCTCTCTCACCACTCGCTGCATCCCATGAACAGGTCAAAAATCTTCCCATGATGCAGGAAAAGCCCCAAAGGTCCTGCTCAGGAAAAGTCCCCAAGGTCCTGCTCCTCCTGATGGAATTCAGCTCATTATCCTTCAGCACACGACCCTGGGCTTGCACTACTCAATTTTCCCCCTAATTCTATTATTCTAGGCTTTGGAGGTCATCTAATCCTGCCTAATTAATCCCATCCTCCTCAGTGTCAGTGCTGTCTCCCCAGTTTTGTGTCATCAGCACATTTCATTTGCACGTTTCGACTCCTGGTGCCAAAATCATTAAGGAAAATATGAAATAACATCGGTCCAACATTGATCCCTGAGAACTCCACTGACAGTTGCCCTCTTCCCACACATCCCATTGTTCTCAGGTCTTTGCTCTGCTCCCGAGGCCCTGCAGAGTTTTCCCTGTTAAATCCAATTATCCCCTGTTTTAACTAATAATTGGCTCCTCAGAAACCCTGCTCCAGGATTCAGTCTGGGGAGACTGAATTAGCTCTGCCTGTTTCTGCACTGCCCGCATCCAGGGGAGGGATCACTGAGGGGGAAAAGGCGTCTTTTAGGTTGATTAAGGACCAAGGTGGGAGGTGAAAATTCCTGATTTACACCATCCAGAGGGAAAAATTGGCTGGGGGGGGGGGGATATTGACACATTTATACTTCAATTTCTTGGGTGTTTTAGCTCCAAGTGTGGTCTAAAGTGTCCAATAAAGGAACACATTTCTCAGTTATTGGAGTTTTTAAATAAGATAATGGGATCTTAATCACCCATCCCACCCCCTGCCATGGGCAGGGACAACTTTCACTGTCCCAGGGTGCTGCAATTCCAATCCAAACACAAATCCAAGTGTCCAACCTGGCCTTGGACACTGCCAGGGATCCACGAGCAGACACAGCTTCTCCGCGAATTCTATTCCAGGGCCTCCCCACCCTCCCAGCCAGGAATTCCACCCCAATATCCAACCTAAATCTACTAAATCCATTTGATTTAAAGGAATTAAAAGCCTCTTTAATAAAAAGATCAACCAAAAAAACCCCAAATAATCAACAACATTCCTACAGCAAAATTCCCACCACTAAAACACGATTATGAGACATTTTCCAGCAGAGTCCCCTGGGCAAAATAGGAATTCCCAAATGGATATTTCCAGGATTTCCTTCTCCACAAGTGGCTCTGACTTCACTGAGGCAACACCATGGACTGATTTGTCCCTCTCTCTTTGAGACACTCCAGGCAAATCAATCTTTCCTGGGTCTCAAGCTGTGAATACCTGCTCCAATAATTAAAATACTCAGCAGGGAGCCTATTCCAAAGGTCATCTTTTAACAAAAATTAATTCAGTATTATCTCCTGCCCATAAAATTCGAGACAAAATAACAAAGAAATGGATTACCCAGCGCAGCTCTGCTGTTAGCTCTAGAAAATGCTATTTATTTTTCCAAGGAAATTACACCAGCACCTTCAGCTCATATTTCATGGCAAATTAATGCAGGATATCACAGTGCTGCTCCGTCAGCAGGGGGAAAATAAGTGTTTTAGGTATTTATTTGTAAGCAAATCTATAGGAATGAAAGTGGGTTTGTGTCGCAGCAAATTTAAATTCTGCATTTCCCCCAGTGCAGAGAGAGGATTATGTGGCCTTTCTTTTCCAGGGGTTTTTGGAGGAATCCAGCTTTGAAAGCGAGGGAAATCCCTTTTCACACACTTCCACACTGTGCAGCAGTAAAACATCCTTTATTTCTCTTTCCTAAACATTTCCTAGGCAAGCAGGGCATGGATGATACCTCAAAATAAATTCAGGAGGAGGGAAAATCATCACTGAGTGCAATTGGAATGAGAGGCAGCCCTCAGTCCAAATGGAAGTGTCTGGATGCTGTTCCTTGGGCATGCAGGAGGTCAGGGAAAGAAGAAAATTCAGTTTGCCAGGTTTATTTATGATCAAAGGATTATGTGGCCTTTCTTTTCCAGGGGTTTTTGGAGGAATCCAGTTTTGAAAGTGAGGGAAATCCCCTTTCACACACTTCCACACTGTGCAGCAGTAAAACGTCCTTTATTTCTCATGATACCTCAAAATTAATTCAGGAGGAGGGAAAATCACCACTGAATGCAACTGGAATGAGAGGCAGCCCTCAGTCCAAATGGAAGTGTCTGGATGCTGTTCCTTGGGCATTCAAGAAAAAGAAGGAATTTCAGTTTGCCAGGTTTATTTATGATCAGTGCCTCAATCACTGCCTGCCATCCTTCACAAGGGAGACATCTCCCAATTACACAGTGCAGATAAAGTGATTTATTTGGCCTGAGCCTTGGGATTTGTCATCGTGGTCTCCATTTCACCACGGAGCAGGCAGGAGCTGATGGCTGGAAAAAAAAAATCACTGTGAGGAAAAAAGTGCAGAATTCTGGAAGTAGATTTTGGGTTTTTTTTTCCCCAAGACCTCAATTTCCAGGAGTTTTATTTCTCCTTTCTCTGCAGAGGCAAAGCCATGCCTCTGCTTGGGAAAGTTAGCAACATTTGGACTTTCATTCAAATAGATTTAATTCCTGAGAACAGGAATTCTTTTTCAAAAAAGTTTTCATTCAAATATATTTAATTCCTGAGAACATTAAAAAAAAACAAACCAAAAAGTCTTTAAAAGAGTGAAAATCCCATCTCAAATGTGGTATTCACCTTTTGCTTTTGAATACATAAAAAGCCCAACTCCAAAATGCTTTTAAGTGGTATTTTCCTTAATTTCTCATAGAAAGGAGATTTCCAGGCCCAGGACTTTGTCCTGAGTGGTTCTCATTGGGATCTCACACCAACATTTCAATTCAGAGGGTCTAAGGATGTGAAACAGAAATTAATCCATTTTTACCCAGTATTGGGGTATTTAGGGAGTAAGATCCCAGGAGATCAGGTTTTTATTCCCCACCTGGCCCTCAAAAAGAAAAAGAGAAGAAAAGCTTTCTACACCTCAGTGTAATTAAACTCCTCAGAAAGAGCTCCTGCACAAAAGAAAAATGCCCTGAAAATGAAGGAAGTAAATAGGTATTAACAGGTTCATCTTCAAGAAGAAAAGCAAATTTTACAAGAGTTGGGATAAAGACAAAATTCAGATTTTAGCACTGCATTTCAATGCTATTCAAATGGGATACTCCTTAAAAATATTCCAATGGAATATTCACTTAAAATCCTATAAAACACCACAATTTATGACCTAATACCGAGTAAAATTCAAAATGCAGCAGGACTCTCATAAAATAAATTAAGTCACGAGCACAGAAATAGGGAATCATTAAGACTGGGAAAGATCCCTAAGTTCTTCAAGTCCAACCATTAACCAAGAAAATTTCAGGAGATCCGGGTTTTGTTCCAACTAATTCTCTAAACCCAAGCAAATTATTTCAGCAAATCTTTTCCTGTCTCTGGCTGTTCCCTGAAATAATGAAAAAGATTTTTGTACTGAGGGAACACTCGAAGGAAAACTCCAAAATGCTCCGAATTCTCCAAAAGATTTTAGCACCTCCACCTTGAAAAGGTGAGAAATTCCTGTGGAATGCACAAAATTCTTGTGGAATCCACAAAAGTGACGAACTGCTTTTAATGGCAGGAAAGAGCTGAGATCACCAATGGTTTTTGGTTTTTTTTTTAATAATAAGGTAACTTCAGAGAAAAAAGAAAAGGGTGATTAATCAGAATAATTCAAGAGATCATTGCAAAGACCAAACATTAAAATTCAATGATGAAATTCAATTTTTTCATCGAATAATTGGGTCCTGGCACCCAATAAACAAGCAGCAAACCTTATTCTTGTCTGCAAAATAAAAATATGTAGCTCATTTTTCCAGCAGTTATTATGTCTAAGGGGGTTTTATTATTATTTTTTTTAATTCTTTGGAAAACATACCACTTCTTTTCTTCTGAAAGTTACTGATTTTCTCAGGTGCACTCCACAGGTCATGGGTGTTACCTCTGTCTGGAAGAAACTGAGATCTTAAGAGGGAACATTCCTGGAACAGCACTTCCCTTGCTCATCCTGCAACCAGCTTTGTCCCTCATAATTACACCAAAAAAAAAAATCACTTTTAAGCAGGAGAAGACAGAGGTGATGGAGGAAAAGCTGCTGGGTCAGGATGAAGGAGCAGGGGGAGAGGGAGAGCCCAGGCTGAGGGGTTTGTTGGGCACAAATGTTCCTTCTACAGGGAATATTTCACTCTCTGGGATCCAAATCTCTCATTGCTTCACCTGGAACAAATTCCTGGGGCTGCAAAGGTCGCAGATCCTGCTGAGTATCCTCAGGGTTGAGGGAGAGGAGGATTAAACATCTTCCCCCTCTGAAAATTAAACACAATTTCCCCTCTGAGAAGGGGAAAGGTTACTCCTCCCATGCTGGATGAGATGGATTTTTTCCCTGTTTTCACCTTTATTATCACATAAAAAATCCAGGTGGGAAACTCAGCTCGGTATTTCCCAGAGCCCAACTCCCCACAGCAGCTTTGGTGTGGTTTCAGAGAAACCTCAGCTTCTTTAAAATTGAAAATGTCTGGTCATGGAGTGAATTTTTCATATTTCACAGTAAGTTTAAAAAAAAAAAAAAAAAAAGAATTTTTCATGTTTCACAATAAAAAAAAAAAATTAAATGAAGCATTTCTAGAGTTTGTGCTGCAGAAACTCAAAAATGTAAGAGCAGTGCTTTGGTAACACTTCTGACTGTCCAGTTAGATTCTCATAGTTAATCACCCCTTACACCTCAAATTAACATGAAAAGAAATGATTTTTTGGCCTTGCTGGCACAAATCACCCCCAGAGATTTCCCTTTGAGGATTAACTCATTTTCCTTCTTCCCTTCCAACTCCTCCCACTGAAACAGGGCAGGAAGGCAAGACTTTTTCTTCCAGGATCAACTGAGCACACCACCACTGTTCTCCTCCTTCAGTCGCCCATTTTTATCTTTTATTTCTCATTTTAAAACTTCCATTTTCATTTTTACTTCACTTTTCCTTCAACCTCTTCCTTTTGGACTGACCATTGCTGCTTTCCCATCAAGCCCAGGCCTGGTTTTGCCAGCATATCCCACTCAAATCTAAATAAAAGTTACAACTCTTAATTCCTTTTTTCCCAAAAAAACCCCAAGATAATTAAGATTTTACCCTCTTTGTCACTGTATTAATATAATTTGGAGAGATAGTAGAGAAGTGAGTACATAATTTATTATTTTTTTCCTGTGGTACTTCTTTTTAGAAGACATTATTGGGAATGCTTCATGAGGTAAAGCACATCCAAGTTCCTTTACCACCAAATAAACCAAGTTTACAAGTCTGGGGAGTTAAACATTAATTTTTTCTTCCTGTGATCTGGACAAGCAGCAGGACAAAGTGTGATAAATCCAGTCACCCTTATCTGGCAAAGATAAAACTCTCATTTAAGCAGACATCAAACCCCAAGCCACCAAATCCTCTAAAAACCCCATTGCCAAATATTTATTACCCCAATCCCAGATCTAAAATAATACCAGGGTGGTTTCTTTGAGGAGAACTTTTATTTTATGGCATTTATTTTCATTTTTAATGGAAAGGTGTCCCCAAATTGTGCAGCAGCACCACGAGGAGTTCAGATGCTGAGTCAACAACAGTAATTTTTTTTTTTAATTGCTTCGTCTATGTGGAATATTTTTTCCTGTGAATTCTATGAGGAAATAAATTATGTGGAATATGATTTTAATGTGGAAAAGTTGCTCAGAAAGTCTGGGTGCTGTGGGTTATGCAAATGAAGCATAAAATGCCGAGGAGTCACTGTGCTGATGGATAAAAACGTGTTTGGGGCTGACAGGCAATCTGAAAATTACCTTTACAGCTCATCTGGGGGTTTGTTCTTCCCAAATGAGGAGGAACTGGAGCATCCTGAGCAAGCAGCAGAAATTGGCTGCCCCCTTCTGACACTCTATGGAAAAAGGGGCTGGAATTCTGCTCCAGAATATCCAGAATATCCTGATTCTAGAATATCCAGATTCCAGTATATCCAGTATATCCTGACTCCAGAATATCCTGATTCCAGAATATCCTGATTCCAGAATATCCAGAATATCCTGATTCTAGAATATCCAGATTCCAGTATATCCAGTATATCCTGATTCCAGAATATTCCAATTCCAGAATATCCTGATTCCAGAATATCCAGAATATCCTGATTCTAGAATATCCAGATTCCAGTATATCCAGTATATCCTCACTCCAGAATATCCAGTATATTCGGTATATCCTGATTCCAGAATCCTGATTCCAGAATATCCTGATTCCAGAATATTCTGATTCCAGAATATCCAGTGTATCTTGATTCCAGAATATCCCAATTTCAGAATATCCTGATTCCAGAATATCCAGTGTATCCAGTTTTCAGAATATCCAGAATATCCAGTATATCCTGATTCCAGAATATCCAGATTCCAGTATATCCAGTACATCCTGATTCCAGAATATTCCAATTTCAGAATATCCTGATTCCAGAATATCCAGATTTCCCTGATTCCAGAATATCCAGAATATCCTGATTCCAGAATATCCTGCTACCAGAATATCCAGAATATCCAGNNTCCAGAATATCCTGATTCCAGAATATCCTGCTACCAGAATATCCAGAATATCCAGAATATCCAGAATACCTAGAATATCCAGAATATCCTGATTCCAGAATATCCAAACTATCCAGAATGTCCAGAATATCCTGGTTTCAGAATATCCAGTATATCCAGAATATCCAGATTCCAGAATATCCAGACTATCTGGAATATCCAGAATATCCAGAATATCCTGATTGTCCTGGAGAAAAGCCCTTCCTGCCTTCCACAGGGGTGTAAAACATTGAGCAGGACATGAGTAGGATTTGGGAATGGCCTCAAGGAAGTGACAGCACAAAACCCCTCAGCAGCCACAAAATCCCCTCAGGTTCTCAAAGGAAGAGCCCCACTAAAAACAAAGTCAAATAAGCAAAACTCAAAAGATTTTGAGGCATTTTGTGGTTATTTTACAATTTTCCACAAAAAAAAAATAAAATTAATCTATGATCCAATCTATCCCACAAAAAATCCCTGCTGTCTTGTTCCAACTCTTCCTGCATAGTTGGAAAATAATTTAAATATTCCAGGCAGGAATTTGCCCGTGGAGATACAAGGTTAAGGAAGTTCTGTAGTGCCTAAATGAAAGCAGAACTATAAAAACAGGATAAATTTAAGCCTGGAGATTTGCTTTGCTTAATTCTGCACTGGGAGAAATTAGGCAGCACACGTGGATGGAGTAATAGCATCCCTATGGATGGAAGGAAAGGCTCATTTCAAATATTAAGCAGGGAAAAAATCTATATTATTATGGCAAAGCCCAATGCTGCAGTTCCAGGGCAGCAGCTTTGAGTGACATCTTCTGGCATGGACTTCCCCCAGAAAAGGATTTGTTATGCATGGGCCAGATATTTAATCAGGATTTTAGAAGTATTTTTATGTCATTAGCTTAATTTTTTTTTTGTGTTTTGTTTTTAAAATCAGGTCAAAAAGAGTGTAATTGCATCCACCCATAGCCATGTGCGAGATAAAAGGCAGATTATTGATTGTAAATATTGTAAATATTGCAAATACAGGTAAAAATCCCATCCTGCACTTCACTCGCCACATTAACTCAGCTGCAGCAGCAACTGCTGACAAACCCCAAAATCTTTTTATTTCTCATCATTTCCCTGATCTCAGAGCAAACTCTTTCCCTCACTGTCTTCTCCTTTGCTCAGCCACAATCTGTTGCACATGGACACAAAGAACAGAATTCCTGTTCCATGCATAAATCCAAAACAAACAGGAACAGGGTTAGAGGAGAAAATAGAAGTTGAAAAAGAAGATTTCTTTTAATTTTTGATTTGATTTTTTTTCTTTCTTTTCCTTTTTTCCTTTTCTCCTTTTTTCTTTTTCTCCTTTTTTCCTTTTTTCCTTTTTTCCTTTTTTCTTTTTTTTATTTTTTTTTCCTTAATTTATTTTTTTTTTATTTTTTTATTATTATGAGCACACAAGCACTGCCTCCAAAACTCTTGGAATTCAGCAGAGCTCTGCTGCTGCCCCAGTGGAATTTCAAACTTATCAAGGCTGTGACCCCCCAAACTGCAGCCATGTCCTGCCCTGCAAATCAAGCACTATAAAGTTTAATTAAATTCATTTATTACAGCCTTGATTAAGGTCACAATCAAGGTCAGGTTGTTTGGGTTCTTTTAGAATCCCTGCTCATTCTAGGGGGGGGGCTGAGCAAGATGATCTTTAAAGGTCCTCTCCAAACCAAACTACTCTGTAATTAATAAAGAATTTATTTCATTCCTGCTCCTCATCAGCTTGAATACACACAGAAAAAAAAATTATATATATATATGCACAGCAATATCCAATAGCTGAAAGTATTAAACCCATATATCCACTGCCTGCCATATTTATTCACACACTTCAAGCCTGACAAACAGAATTATGAGGTTATTTTATTGCCTCATGAAAAATATATTTTAAAATCTATCTCAGTTACAACTCGCAGTGACACAGTGTGGAAAGCTCTGATGTACTTTAAATAATTTAAACCCCTATTCTTATGGAGCATTAGGTTGGATCAGGATGAAAAAAATAAATTAAAAAAAAAAATTAAAAAAAAATCAGAGTGATGCCTTTAACCAGTTGCAGGGAGGTGGGAAGTGAAGATTTCCATAATTAACCCATAGGAAGGAGATGAAGCAGAGAAAAACAAGCCATAAAAGTTAAAAACCAGAGAAATTTCAAATTTTTGAGTGAATTCATCCCCAGTGACAAAGTCAAAGAAGGAAAGGACATATAGGAGATATTAAGAGGGTCATAAAGTCTTTTTTTAAAAGCATTTCAGATCTTTTAAAAGCCAGGATTTCATTTAAAAAAATTAAAATAAATAATCTACTGTTGACAAGAAAACAAACTTGAAGAAGTGTATAAAGCACACCATCCCTACCTGAGATTAAATATAAAACTTAACTGCAAAAGTTGAACCTTTTCCACATCAGGAATTTGCCCAGGAAAACCTGGATGGAAATGTTCCCCACAGCAGCTGCTGGGAAAGGGGACAGAGGAGTAGAAGGAAATTTTTAGGGAAAAAAAAAAGAAAACACTGGAAAAAAAAATCAAGAACCTCTTCATGAATCTGACTGAAGCACCATAAAACTTCTGACTCACCAGAAAAGCATCTCAAGCCTTTGTTAGCTCTATCTTTGATGCTATTTTTTTTTAAATATCCATTTTTAGGGTGAATGGACTGACCCTTGAGCTAAAATATCCCAAAACACCTGGGAATATCTGAAAGAACTCCCAACACTGGCAAACCCAGAATGAGGAGAATTTAATTTGGAAGGTTTTCCACCAAAACCCCACTCGTGTTCCTCATCCAAGTGGCCCCAAAAAGCTCCTGACACAAATCCAGGGAAGGGCTGAGAAAATTCCTGATTTTTTTGCCTCTGAGATCACAAAATTGAGGCTGATTTGGCTTTGAGCTGCTGGGAAAAGGGACAGAGGAGTAGAAGGAAATTTTTAGGGACAAAAAAACTGGAAAAAATTAAGAACTTCTTCATGAATCTGACTGAAACACCATAAAACTTCTGACTCACCAGAAAAACCTCTCAAGCCTTTGTTAGCTCTATCTTTGATGCTATTTCTTTAAATATCCATTTTTTTAGGGTGAATGGACTGACCCTTGAGCTAAAATATCCCAAAATACCTGGGAATATCTGAAAGAACTCCCAACACTGGCAAACCCAGAATGAGGAGAATTTAATTTGGAAGGTTTTCCACCAAACCCCACTCGTGTTCCTCATCCAAGTGGCCCCAAAAAGCTCCTGACACAAATCCAGGGAGGGGCTGAGAAAATTCCTGATTTTTTTTGCCTCTGAGGACACAAAATTGAGGCTGATTTGGTTTTGAGCTGCTGGAAATTGGAAGAGCAGAGCCTGAGCTTTGCTCTTTTCTGCTCCAAATCTTTCCATAGCTGATCACACAGAATGTGAGGATGGAAAGGCATTGATTTATAATTCTAGAGAATTAAATTCCAGGGAAATATTATTTTTCTGTGTCATGCACCTCCCCCCAGGTGGTTTTTTTTTGGGGTTGGTTGTTTGGTTCTGTGGGTTTGGGGGTTTTTTGGTTTTGTTTTTTGCAACATCAGCTTCCTTTGAAGGCCAATGCAAATATCCTAAATGTGTGCTCAGGTATTGTCCTATTTCTGCAGCCTATTTTTGGCATTAAGCAATTCTAAGCAGGCTGATTCACCTCAGGTTATTAAGGAGAACGAGTTGGAAACAACAACAACAAAAAAGGTCTTTAACATCTGATTTAATTTTTATAACTAATTCTTTTATCTGTGTAATAACAAGCAGGTTTTATAACTCAATTCTGAAAATTCTGAAAATAATTATTCACTATTTAGAATTTATCCAGATCTATGAAAATACACATAATTTTCAGATAATATGATGCTTAAGATGAGATTTTTGACTTAGTTCCTCAAGTCTGAGTGTCTCTTAATGCAAAGTACCAGCACTAGTCAAGATTGTCCTTTTTAGATAATTTTGCCCCAAAATAGAACACTTCCTACACTGGCATTCAAGTCTCACCTGGGGTTTTGCAGCTGCCTAAACAGTTGGCCTTAACTTTAGGATTTTTTTTTCCCCAAAATATCATTTAATATTCTGTTTAATATCTTTATTAATGATCCAGACAAGGGAATTCTGGGCACAAACCCCCAAAACGTGCCTGTACCTGCTGCCTCAAACCCTCCTGCCCAACCAGGAACAGAAAAACCCTTTCTTTTCTCAAAGCCAGGGGAAAAAAAAAAAAAAAAAAAAAAAAAAAAAAAAAAAAAAAAAAGTTTATTCTCAAGTAATCCAGCTACCAAATCTTTTCTTCAGATGGCAAAAAAAAATTCTGCCTGTGCAGAGCTGTTGCTTCCTCAGAAATGGAGGCATCCCAAAAGGAATGAGCATCCTCAAAATCCTCTGATGCTATGGAAAAATCACCCAGAGCCATCCTTACTTTGCCTCCTGATGTTTCAGCAGCTGCTGGGTGGAAAAACAGCCAAAGAAAGAGCCAGAGGTTCCAGCTCCAGCTGGAATTCTGGATTTCCAGGGATTTGTCTGAGGAAGTCCAACAATGAAGAGGGAGAACACCCAAACCCCTCGTCAGTTGTTGGGATGAAGTGGAAGGAGCTCAGCTGGTTCTCAAGGATCAATAATTCCTTGCCTCCCCCAAAATGATCCCAAGGGATGCCCCCAGCCATGGAGCAGCATTCCCAGAGAGCTGGTGCCTAATTAAAATCCATTTCTGTTGGATCTAATCACCAATAACAGGATGGGGCAATTGAGAGGTGTTCCACGAGTTTTTTAGTTCATTTTCAGTCTCAGTGAAGGCAGAGACATAAAAGATGGTAAAACTCACACAGTAACAACAGAAACCAAAGCTCTCTTTGTTCCAAGGCCTTTTAAAAGTTTTTTAACCAATAGGCTGATGCCAAAAGCTTACAAGCAGCTACTTAAGCCAATCACTAAATGTTACTTTTTATCTTCTTATTTTTTGCCAGAGTTGTGATTAAATTCTCAAGACAGTATTTCTTGTCTGGACTCAGATGTTTATTAATTCTTATCTGTGTTACAGTCTCACTAGCCCTGAGTTCCACAGCACTTCCAGCTAACAAACTAAAAATGGAGCCCCATCTCTCTCCCTTCAAGGCCTTTTAAGGACAAGCTGTCCAATTAAGAAATGACACCTCAATTATTTTTATTTTTAACCCAATAACCACCCACCCGTGGTCTGCAATGAGGACTTTTCTACCCAATTACAAAATCCCACCCAGACCCACGAAGAAGAAGGTGAAAAAGAAAGACTCAGCCTCTGCCCTTAAACCTCCATCTTGCTTTGTACATATATTACTATATTCTAAACCCTTAAATTCCAAGTTTTGCACCCTGTGCTATCACACACTTCTATCCAAACTCCACACCCACAATCCCAGTGCTGTCACTCAATTTTGGGAGCCTTTTCCACGGCCTCAGGTCCAATGCAGTGTTTGCTTGGGGCTCAGTGCCTGTCAGCACAGAAAGTCTGAAATTCTCAGTGCCCAGGGGTTCCAACAACTAAACACACCTACACCTTACAGCAATAGTTGCTTGTTCTACATTTTTTGTAGCTCAGAAACTTTCTGAGCTCAAAATATTTGGAGGCCTAAAATTCAACTCTGTTTCAAACCTCTATTGCAACACTGTGGAAGTCCTCTGCTTTTTCAGTTCCCACAATTTTCCCCCTCCAGAACTGCATCCAAGCAAACAAAACCTCTCTCAACCCTTCTCCTTTCTTTGGCCAGCTTGGAATTCCCAAGGATTTCCATGGAAATTAAACCAGACACAGAAATTCAGGAGCATTAACAAGGAATTCAGTGGGGAAAACTCAGAGATGCCCAAATTAAACATCTGAGTGCTCTTGACTCATTCTTTTTTTTCCTTTCCAGCTGCCTCCACATTAATTGAAAACAAGGTGTTTTCAAGGCAGGGAGAAGAAAGGTGGAAGAGAAAGCTTTGATCTCCAAAAACATTGAAGGGAACATGTTACAGTGTCAGGGGGAAGAAAGGAAAAGGGGGAAGGAGACCGGGGAGAAGTGAGGACAAATCAAGCATAAAACAGCATTAAAAAAAGAATTAAATGCCAGAGAAAACTGGCAGAGGGGAAACCTCAAGAACTTCGTGCAACTCCTTTTCATCTTGGAAAAAATGCAACACCTGTGAGAGGAAATCTGAGGCATCAAAACAGCCACAGAGATAAAAATAAATAAATTCCCATGCTTGGGGGAAAAAAAATCAAAAAGTGCCAAGCTGGATGTGCCAGAGCTTATCCACTGAGAGTTTTCCTGGGGAAAAAAAAAAAAAGTGCATTTTCAGCAATTAAGTTACTCCAAACTTGGCCAATTCCAGCCAGAGCATTCAGCATTCCTGCTTTTAATAAAATACAGGATAATGATAAAATACTGCGTGTAACCACTTGGACATTTTGCAAGTTAAAGAGCAACCAGATAAATAAAAACATCTGTGACCCTGTGGAGAAGAAATCTCCCCAGAAATAGAATTTTCTGCCCACTAATTCTAATTGCTGCTTCCTAATGCAATGGCATCAGCTCTTATTTATAGCCATGTTTTCGTCAGGCAGGATTAGGTTTTATTCACCCATGAAAACCCAGTGTTTTCCTGAAAATAGATTCATTTAAGTACCTAAATGGAAATCACTTCTGAAGCATTCAGCAAGATGTAAAGCCAAGCTCTGCTGCTCTTTTAAGCTTCAGGAGGGGGGAAAGTGATACTGCAGCAAAAGCTGGAATGTTGTGGAAGTGAGTTTGAGGAAAATAAAGTTTCAAAGGATCCCAAAAGGAGCGTTTTGGAAATTTTTATGGCAGTGCTGGGTTAGGGGAGCTGGCAAAGAAGGGAATACTGGGATAAATGACAGAAAAAAATGGGATAAATCACTGTTTAGGCAGCCTGGGGTAAGGGCAGGTGAGGAGAGATCAGACCTGGCAGCAGAAAAATGTATTTATTGTTCTTGGGTTTATGATTTAATTTATATAAAAGCTCCAGTGCAGCTGTGCAAGGGAGGGGCTCTTTTGGCTGGCTGGGAAAAACTGGTTACTTAAAAACTCCAAAATAGTTCACACAACATCTTTGTGATTTGCACACAAAGTCTGTGCCTCAATTCATCCCAAAATATCCCCAAACTCTCACTTAATATTAAATAAAATGGGCTCTGCTGTTCCAATTTCTCAGCTTCTCTGGGGCAACTGAGCCAGGCCCTCACCAGCCTCACAGGGCAATTTGCATAAACCATTTATAGGTATCACAACCAGGTGTTCTGGGTTTCATTAAAACAATTTACAATAAAAATCCATCTTTTATTAATTCTTCTATTTTTTATTTATTTATTCTTCATCAGGCAAGTTCTCCAGCAGGAGCCACTGACAAACTACAGCTGAGACACAAAGAAAGTTTATTCAAGTGCTAATTTTTTATTTTTTTTTTACACCTGAAGCACCACAAATAAATCTCAACTTCAGAGCTTCTCACAGAGTTCCTATTTTCAGTGCCAACATTAAAAAAGAAAAGAGAAAACCATTTTTTCCCCCATGAAGGTTTTCAGGAAGCATCAAACAGCACAGCAGGATTTTCATGGATGAGGTGTAACCAACTCCCAGATTATCCTCAGTGATGAACTGCAGGAATATTCTCAACAGGGCCAGAAAAGCTTTGTGTTCAGCAGAATTTTCACTCTACTCTGGCCATAAAAATAAAAGGTTTTAAAGGGAATCCTCTTCCCCTTTTATCTGCTGGGATGAAGGCAGCAACAACTGGGGCCAGCACCAGACTCTCCAGTCCAACATATTCAATCCCTGCCCCCAGACCCCTCAGAACATGGCTCAAAAGCAGCTTTTATTCCATATTTTTAGTACTTCTTGCTGTAAATGATCCATTATCTGCCAAACAGCATCTTTCTGAACAGAATATTGGGAAATGTGGCTGAAATTAAAGTCACATCCCTGAGTTCAGGTGGCTGGGGAAGCAATTGACACCCAGAACAAAAAAACATCCCTTGTTCCCATCTCAAGAGAGCAGCAGCCAGAGCCACTCTCCACAGTAAAAAATGAAGCAAATCACTGCTTCATGAGACCAAATCATGTTATGAGACAAAAAACTCTTTTCCATTATTAGTTGCCACATAAATAAGGGAAGTACAATTATTCCTCCCAGCTCTCTGCGTGTTCTGAAGTATTATTTTTGTCAGAAGTGGAATTGAAATTACTCTCCCTGACACTCGAGCTCCATTAACTGGGAATTCATGGCTTTTACTAAAGGATACCTAAAAATATTCCATGTTTTGCATGTTATCTCTCCACGTCCAGGGACACAGAGATGAGGATGGAGATGAGTTAGAGCCACAAAATGAGGGAATGTCATCCTGCCCAGCCAGGTTGTTATGGGTAACAAGATTATTCCACAATAGTTGACCCAAATTAAAGATAAAGGATTAAAAAAACATCACTCTGGATGGTGGTATCCTCTAAATTCTCCCCTCTTGCAGCTGTTCTGAAATATTGACTCTGTAAAGGCATCATCACCACTTTTTCAAGCTAAATTTATTAGATTTGAGCCCATTAATATCAAGAACTCCTGCTGGGCAGCAATAGTGTGGAAATCAAAGTGTGTGCATGGCAAGAACTGAGGGGGGAACACGAAAAAGGGGAAATGGTGATGGAGGGGGAAAAAAAGCCAAAATCTCCTCAATTTTAAGTGGTTTCTGTTTGAGGTTGGGCATCAAGCACAGAGAGGACATGAGAACTGAAGGCCCCAAATCAAGATCTGCAGCATTTCCCAGGTCCCAGTTCTCTGTTGTTTCATCTTTCCCTATTAAATGTTGACTTGTTTCATATTTAGACTGCAGATAATGGATATTTGATGAGGATGTTCCGTGGGTTTTGTCTCCAAAGGCCAAAACACCAAAGCTCAGGCCCCTCCTGGCCTCAGAGATGACCCCCAGGCCCTGCTCCCTGTAATTCACCAGCTACAGCTGCACAGCCAAGACCTTTCCCAACCCTTGTGCTGTAAAAATGCACCATCCAAACTTATGAATAAATACAATTTCTCCTAAAATTAGAGTTGCTTTAGCAGGAAGAGGTATTAACATGAATAAAGGCCTCCTGCCCTGGTTTTAAGGTCGGCATCAAAGCAGTCGCATCGTTCCAGGTCACGGCCTGGCTGTCACTGTCACCTCCTGCTCAGCCACAAAAGGCAAGTTACTCCCAGTAAAAAGAGCAATTAGGGGAATATTAATAACCCAGCCATGTCTTCTTGGCCACAAATAAATTACAGCAGAAAAAGAAATTAAAATATGCAGTGGTTGTTGAATCCGAGGTGTCTGCAAGCTCTGAGGGCTGGGAAAATAGGACACAATATTGCACAACAGAAGGACACCTGAAATCCCTTGGCAACTCTTCCTGACCCTGTCCTTGAACTAAATCAGTGCTAAAAAAGTGTGGGATATTGGGAAAATTTCACAATGGAAAGGGCTGTCCAGCCTGGCACAGCTGCCCAGGGCAGGGATGGAGTCACAAGAAGGATTTAACAGCCCTGGGGACGTGGCACTTGGGGCAGTGCTGGGGAATGGTTGGACTTAATTCCAGAGGCTTTTCCAACCTCAGCAATTCCATGATTTTATAAGTCAGGCCACAGACACTTCCTGCATGACATCAAAAACCATCTCTCCCTCAAGCACTGTCCACACTCATTTTGGGCAAAGCCCACACTGGAAAAGGACTTTAGGAAAGCATTCCAGCAATCTGGAATTTCCAGGGGTGATCCCACCTCACTGTGACGTGGGAGCAGAGGATGGAGAGCCAGGGAGCAGGGCAGGATCAGAGGGTGTTCCCAGAAAACATTCCCAGGCACAGAGGAGAAAAAGAAAGGCTTGGATCAGGAGATAAAACCAGGAGCAACATGGACACAGAGAAAAAAAACCACCTTAGATTAAAAAAGAAAGGTAAAAGGAAGAAGTGGGAATGAGAAAGTGCCCTGAGGAGCCTGCCTGCTTAAAGGAGTGTCATGGAGAAAATTCCAATGGTTCTGTGATCCCAGAAAACTCATCCTGATGCCTAAAGTTTGAGCTTTCATGTATTTCAGACTCTGTGCTGCCCAGGGGTGCAGCTCTGAGCTCACATTCAGTGTCACTCAGCTCTGCACACAGCAGGGACACAAAACAAATCCTTTTCCTGCTGCACACCAAGGACAACTTTCAGCCCAAAAGCACAAACAAGGGTGGGCTGAAGAGAGAAAACAAGGATGGGACCTCACAACCTGGAGCTGTCATTGAACAATTAAACCCCAACATGCAAATGGAGCAAAACTTATAAAAGTGTGAGGAGCTGAGTTAATACTCCAATATTTGGGGGTTTTTTTTTAATACTTATCAGAATTTCTTTCAGTGATTCATCCCTATCCATACCTAAAGTTGTTTATGAGGATGAGTTTCCATCTGGGACATCTGTGTTGGGTCAATTTAGGGGCACAGATTTATTAAACTTTTTCAAATCTGCTTTTAATGTGACATGCACAGAAATTCAAGAGTCCTGCTGGGAAACTGGATGTGAGGGACAGGATGGGGTTTCTTTTTCAAAGTGCTTTTCAAATCCCTTGTAAATGTTGATAGGCAAAATGAGGAGAATTTATGACAGCATAAAATAAAGCCACCCTTCCTATAAAACTTGATTAGATTTATTGATTATCTAATAAAAACCTAGACCTGAGTTTTAATAAGCTACAAATGATGGGTCCAAACTGAGAAGCATTTGAAGTTCCTCTCTTTCTGAAGTCCTTGTAATCCTGGCAGGAGAGTCTGCAGTTGTTAAAATGGCAGATCTTTAAAAAGGAGGAAATTTGGGCAAGATGAACCAGTGAGAAGACAAAAGCAAGGAAATGGGAATTTTAGGAAGAATAAGAAAAAAAAAAGGAAGGAAAATAACATTTGAATATTGAAGTGTAAAGCATTTATATCCCTTAAAAAACAAAACAGAGCAATAGCTGATACTCCAGTTTTAGGCTGGATTTTTACTACTTTTTGATCACTTTTTGGAAGTGGCACAAGCAACCAAAATTTTTATTTGCAGGTGGCTCCAGCTGGATTTGTGGGAGGCCTCCTCAGGAGCAGAAGGAAATCAATCATTGCTGCATCCCAACACTGACATTCCACTGAGAGCTGCCAGCATGGAAATCTTCCCCTCTTCACAAATGTCACTCTTTGCATTTTGGTTTCCCTTCAGACTCTGCTGGTATTAAAAACCTGCCTGTGCCTGGGAGGAAGGAAATGGCACAAAGACTCCTCCATTCACACCAAAATCATCAGGAGGGGCAGAAAACCAGGGGAAGTTCCTGCTGCAAATCAATAAAACATCCCTGACAGAGGAGCTCAGGAAGAAGAGTGGCAGGTTGAGAAAGGCCCTGGCAGAGATAATGCATGAAGAAAAGGTGGAATATTTGGGGAAAGGGAAAACAAAACCAATTTCTCCACAGCAGAAATCCTCCAAGTGTGAAGGAGGGCAGGTGAAGTCTCAAAACTGCTGCTGGAGTGATAAACACAGCCTGGCAGGATTGGGTTAAAATTAGTACCTGATTTGAACCCTCTTTACTTTGTTCTAAGCTCCATTTCATTGCCAGTTTTGAGGGAAAAAAACCCAACACACACCCCAGAAATAAAAAGAATAATTCAACCACTCTCACTTCTGAATTGTTCCCCCCTCAAGAGCCAGAAATTATTCTGTTGGAAGCTTTATCTGTGTCTCAGGGCAGATACCAGAGTAAATAATTCAGGGCTTGACCCCAAACACTGATTCTTTGCAGGAAAAAGTCACCATGGACAATATTTGTTTTTCCCAACACCTTTTTGGTATCACCAGGTACTTCAAAAACAGCAACAAATTGTCTTGAACCAAACTCATGGAACCACAGGGTGGTTTGGGGCAGGAGGGATCTCAAAGCTCAGCCACTCCCAGCCCTGACATCCACAGATAAATCCAATTTTCCCTCTACATCCCAACTCCCAAGGCCTCTAACACCACATTAAACATGAGGAGAGGCCCTAAAGTTCAATTTGGCTGCAAAAAAACTCCTAATTATCAAAGGTGTGGAGCTGCAGATTCCTGCTTTACCACACACTCCCAGGATTTCAGGAGCCTGCCTGCTGCAGAGGGGAAAAAAAAAAAAAAAAAAAAAAAAGCCTTTATTTATTATGGTTAATAAAGACTTGCTCAGATAATGGCATTTCCAGCATTTGCAAATTTGAAAACGCTGCAAATCCCCAAAGCTCTGAGGCTCGGGCAGATTTGAAGTTAAATCTCAAGGAAAAGTGATTCCCATAAATCCCAGCACATCCTGGCAGATAAAAATCCCTCTGGAATGCCCAGTAGTGACTGCAGCACCCCAATTCCACTCCCTTCTGCCCCAGACTCCAGCAAAGCAGCACAGAAAGAAAAAAAAAAAACCAATGAAAACCAACATAATTTTCCCAAAGGATAAATTCTCCCAGCCCCACTGAAGCTTTTCATGTTCCCAGCAGTGTTGATTTATTGGGATTGCTCTGGGATTCAGCCCTGGGAAGCATCTCCAGCTGTAAAACCCCACTAGTAGGGAATCATTCCTATGTCTGACCAACAGGAAAGAATTTTTTTCCTTCAGGATGGGAGTGTTTGGGGATTTTTCAGCAGGCCTGGGAGCCCTCAAAGTGCTCCTGGGAGGGTGAGTTACTCTGAGGAGCAAATATTTCTCTGTTGAAATTAATCAGGGAGTAGTGAACAGCTCCTGCTCCCAGGAAAACCCCTCCAGGGCTTTTGTTTTCCTTGGCACTGGGGATACGGATTAGGGATGGCCTCAGCTGTGCTGGGGGAATTCAGTTCCTTTAGAGGGTTTTTCCAACTTAATTCCAGGATTCCACCCTGCCCCAGCACCCAGGAGATCCTCCTGAATATTCACAATATTTTACATCTCATTTTGCTATAGTCAGCTTTTCTCTAAAAAAGCAGCCCAAAAGAAAAAAAAACAAAACACCACACTATTTTTTCCATGGAAACAGAACAGAGCAGGACATTTCCTTATCCAATATTCTTGTGTCTTTTATGGAGTAAAATGGGCAAATAGAGCTGAAATCCAAATGTTTTCTGTGCTGAATTCACACAATTCCAGATATTTCTGTCTGTGGGGTCACTTCAGTCCTGGAGCTGTTGATATCCCTGTATTTTCAAATAGATCTTGTTTACTCAGAATAAACTCACTAAAACCAGTTTTATTTTCAGTCCCTTTTTTTTTTTTGCTCAAGTGCTTCATTTTAGTTTTAAAATAACTTTCCAGGGCCTGGGCTGGGTTTAGTTTTTTCTCCTTGATTACTCTTCTGGGCTGCCAAGAGATGCTGTAATTCCAATTATGTCGCAGACAAATTTGGTCCCCATTGGGAACAGCAGCTCCATAATTTGGATTTATCTTTTTCTTCTAGTTTCAGGAAGGTTTTAGGAGGAGAAAAACTATATATTTAGGCCTTTTTTTTTCCCCAAGTTGTTTTCCTTCAAGTGACTGAGTCAATTAGAACCAATTGAGTGGAAAGATTTCAATTGGAGGGAAACAGGGATAACAACAGTGATGAAGGGATGGGAAGATAAATTTGGAAAAAGCTGTGGCATGGCTGTTTGTAAGTCTGATTACTGTTCCAAGAGCCTGGAGTTCTTCCCCATTATTGCTTTAATAAATATCTATTTTATTCCCTAGTTCTTCCAGTCTCTGTTCCAGGCCAGCCTTCCCAAGGCCTCAATGGGATAGAGACCCCAGACCTCCCCTCAGGGCTGTAAAATGGATTTGAGAGCCCTGACTTGGCCACCACAACCCTGCTCGTCCAAGTGACTCCCAAATCTCCCATTTTCTCCCTGTTTTTCCATCCAAAAGTTGCTCCAGAGCAAAAAGAGGCACCTGGGAAGCACCTGCAAAAAAAACATCTTTTCCTCCAGGCATTAAAGGAGAAGCAGGCGCCTCTCTCTCACTGCAAACCCACTGCATTTATTGAGGATTTGGGTTCCTCAGGATCCTTTTTTTTTTCCATTTTTAAGGAACACCTCTAATAGTCTACCACTAATTTGCCAGCCAAAAATCAATTGCAGGTGGAGATAACAGCCTTTGGCTGCCCAATTAATTGATGATTCCACAAATCAGGGAGATGGCCAAGCTTATGTTGCATTTACAGCTTCTCTGCCTCCTGATTTTCCACATTTGGAGGCCCCAAAAATGTGGGAATTTTAGATGATGGTTGGTTTTATCACAAGCCTTGTATTAAAACCAGCAAAGAGAGTCCTCCATGTGGTCACAGACTTCTTGGGATTACTGATGTTGGGGAATAATTCACATATTCCAAGCTGAGGTTTGTGCTCCAGCTCTCTGCATCCAGAGCCCTCACTGTGGACACGGATCCTCAGTGATAAAATAGCATTTAAATCCAAATTAAAAACACAGAGAGCCCCCAATAAACATGAGCCACCTCATTGTGGGCTCAAGCTTGGCCTTTCTGAGGCATAAAATCCTAAATGGACCTTCCCTATGTGGAAGGGACAGGTTGGGAGTGTCCCCCCATCCCCAAATCCATGAGCCCAGCTCTGAGGGGACACAAAGAGGACCAAGGACAAAATGACTCCTGAGCAGGCTCACTGTAGTGCCAGGTAAAAGAATTATTAAAGAAAGGCCTCATAAAATCAGGCCTGCTCTGCTGAATTGCCAAAGTTAGCCTGTCATTGCTTGTAAGTCATCTGCAAGTTTCCATATGAAAATAATCTTGGTAGGAAAACTCTTTAGCATAACAAGCAATTCCTGAGTTATAAAACAAATGTACCTGCAATAACAAGGGATTTAAGAATCCCATGAGAATCAGTAAAGAATATATGTAAACAATCCAAGAATACAGAGATTTGATAGACAAGTAGAGTACCTTTTATTAACCAATAGAGTAATTGGCAAGAAAGCCATTAACCAATTAAAGCTGCACACAAAGTCTGTAAAAACTGTATAAAATGAGTGGTGAAAGTACAGAATTGGCTTTTCCTGCATGAAGATAATGGAGCCTCGGCTGACTTATTGCAATAGTTCATAATCTATCCATCCATCACACCCTATGGAAAACCCACCACAACCCCTCATGGCAACGATCCTCTTGATTTTCCAAGGAATTTCGTGGCCCATCCCGAGTTTCCCCGGGTTTCGGTCGGTTCGCAGCGCCACATTGCCATCTGCTGTCCCTGCCTGTCCCCAAAATCCGCCTGGAGCAGATCCCAGCCGGGCTGAGCTGCTCGGAACCCGAACAGCTCCCCGAGCCCTCACGGAAATGGGTGTGAGGGTTTTAATTAATGAGTTAAAGAGCTACAAGAGATGAGCTGGGGTCACCCCACTGCGCCATCATTCCCTGCTCAGCTGGGCACGGAGAGAAATCCCAGGAATGGTTTAGGGTGAGGGAAGGGCAGGGAGGGGTCACAGGCAGAGCAGGGTCCACAGGGGGAAATTAAAAAACACATTAAAATAAGAAATAAGACTAAATCTTAAAAACATCTTCATCCTATTCCTCCCTTCTTCCCGGGCTCAGCGTTATTCCCAACAGAGGGAACAGGGAATGGGGACTGCAGTCAGCTCATGCCAGATTTTCCCTCCTCAGGGAGAGGATTCCTCACTCTTCCCTGCTCCAGCCTGGGCCCCTCTTCCCATGGGATCACAGCGAGCTGATCCAGCAGGGATTTCCCGTGGGATCACACAGAGCTCATCCATGGGATCACACAAAGCTGATCCAGTGGGGATTTCCCATGGGATCACACAGAGCTCATCCATGGGATCACACAAAGCTGATCTAGTGTGAATTTCCCATGGGATCACATAGATCTGATCCAGTGGGGATTTCCCATGGGATCACATAGAGCTGATTCATGGGATCACACAGATCTGATCCAGTGGGGACATCCCATAGGATCACACAGAGCTCATCCATGGGATCACAGAGAGCTGATCCAGCCTGGGCTTCCCACGGGATCACAGCCTCCACCCTGCCTAGCTGTGGGGTCCCCCCTGGGCTGCAGAAGGATTTGTGCTCCTCCATAGACTGGATTCCAAAAGGGATCTCACCTCCTGCCCCACCTTTGGGGGCTGCTGCTCCCACAAACCCACACTCCTCTCTGCAGCTCCAGTGTTTTCCTCCTTTATCCCAGACACACAGATCCATCCTGGATCCAGGGCATTGGCTCCATGGGATACAAGGGGAGATTCTGGCAGAGAAGCCCCCATAGCCCCCCACTCCCAAATCCTCACCCCACAGGGACAGAGTCACCAAAAACCACCCAGGAATTAATCCTGGCCCATCAGGTGAGGTGTGCATGGCTGCCCAGACAGCTTTTTCTCCTCCAGCAGTTCAGTCCCTGCACAATAAATTACCTCCCTGCAGCTTGTAACATCTTCTTTTATCACCCTCAGACCCAACACAGGTTTTTAGCTGGCTGCTGGGATGCTACACCAAGTTCTCTGCAGCAAATTCCCCCTTCTGCTGAAACCCTGCAACCTGCCCAGCCACCTCCTCCTGCAAACATTGTTTTTTTCCTGAAAAACCTGCAGGAAAATCCATCAAATACAGGTTTAAGGCAGGATAAAGCCAGCTGGAACCTGGGTCTTAATGATGATGGGGTTTTACAAGATCTTTTTTTTTTTCCCCACAAAGTTCGCTGGGCATGGAAAGTGAAAAAAAAAATATAAAAATCCATCTGACCAAGAGGATTCTTTCCTCAGGAGCATGAGGAAAACAAGGCATGAGGCTGTCCTTGCTAATCCAGGCCTAACTTGCAGCCTAACTGCTCCACACACATTAATCCTCTCTGCAGCTCCCAGCACTGCTCAGGAGGGAACAAACAGATGGACAATGACTTATCTTTGGAGAGACTTGGATCAGCAACTTAGAAATTCAGATTTCTCCAGGAAAGGCAAGTTAGTCATCCAAACAAATAGATATGCCCTGGGGAGATGAGAAATCTGGATGGCGATGGAGCTAAAATAAAACCTGAAGAAAAATAAAGGCTGAGAGTTTGCAAAGGGGAGAAATAAAGTGAATATAAGGAGAAAAGAGCCACACAGAGCACAGACAACTCTGCTAAATGCTCTTTTTTGTTTGTGGGCTGCATTTATAAATAAATAAAGGAAATAAAGACTGGTTTTAAAAACAGTGAGTGGATTTGTCTCTGTAACATCTTGGGCCATATATTTGTGTTTTCCCCGATATTTTAATATTTTCCTGGCTCCAAATGTTGCAGAGGAAAACTGAAGCTGCCGAGCTCCCAGCAGCTGGCTGGGATAGGATATTCAGGATATATTCCAGGTCAGGATCTAAGATTAAAATGATTGTGGCTGGGAAGCTCACAGAGCAGGATCTCTGAGGCAACAAAGATCAATTTCCTGAAGCAATTCCTCAAAAATATTCCAGAAGGAGCAGCCTTGCCAAGGCAAGGTGAGCTCACCACCCCTCTGTGGGGACCTTTGGGGACAGTTCCAGGTGACAGAGGACAGGAACAGCCCGGGCACAGCAGGGACATCTCCTGATCCCACTGGTCCCCACCTGCCCAGAAATCCCTGCCAGATCCATGGATACAAATCCCAGCGAGCAGGAGGCTCCTTCAGCACCAGGACAGTGGGATGGAGGGATTTGGGGCTGCTGGGATTTACCCTTCACAGGAAAACTGGGAAAAAAGAGGCACAGGGAATGAAGAATTCCCTGCAGGAGCCTGTCTGACATCTGGATTATACTTGGCAGGGAAAAGTTGATTTCCTTGGGCCAGTTTTCCCAGCACTCCACAGATGGAATTTTTTCCTTAATGAGCATTTCCTACCTGATTTTTCATGAAGCAGACACAGCCTGAAGTTTAAGGGGTAGAAAGTACAGAGAAAAAGGTGGGCAAGAGGCAACTCTAGGGAATTTAGGAATTACAAAAAAAAAATGTTTCTTCTGGCAAGGAGAAAAGTGAACCAGAAATTCCCCCACTGTCCCATGGCTGCTTCCAAGGCAGGGGCAAATCAATGTTTTATTGTCTAGAAAAGCCACATTTATATTGATCTTTTACCACAGAAAAACACAGAAAAGAACCACCCAGACCTGCTTTTTCTTTCTCTCCTCTCCCAGACTTTTATCTGGCTCCCTCAGAGAGAGGCTCAAACAGATCCCACACCCCAATTCCTTCACAAAGAAAACAAATTTTCAAATGATCCGTCTCCCATCAAACACTTAAACCAGGAATTTAAAAAATAAATCAGAGATATCTTAGTTTTTAGTCTCAGACTAAAACCAGATTTGTTTAGAGGCTGCAAACCCAAGATCAAACTGAGAAAGATAAGCTAAAACAAAGCCAGTGCATTTTCAGTCCATCCACCATTTTATCTTATTGAAATAGGAAATTTCCTAAAAAATGAGTAAAGTATGGAAGTTCTGGCTGCAGAACATCAGAGACTAAGAACCTGGTGGTCTGAGCAGGGCAATAAAATAAAATATTCATCTCTCAGCTACTTTTGAAAGTTTCAGATTTATTTTTGTTCAGGAACAAGAGTTAGGAGGGTTTTTTTACAATGATCTAATATTCTTTTAGACAATTTTTTCTATAATTCATGACCAAGACTAAAGCACTAAATAATACTGATTCAAGGATAAAAGAACTTTAAATCTTTCCAGGTGATTTCAAGGAACCTACTGCTCATGTTCCCATCTGGCTGAGCTCTATAAATCAAACCCTGCCATTTTTATCAAGATCAGAGGTGATCAGAACTGATTCCTAGAGGGAGTTTGAACCATGCAAGGAGTGCAGGAGCTGGGAAGGAATTTCATTCCACAATTTGAAGATTCTAATTACAAACTGTGCTGGGAAATGCCCTCCCCATGCTGCTCTTGTTGGTGTTTGGACAACAAAGGATGCGTTACTTCTTCAAACTAACCCACGCCTTACAAATATCAACAGTTTTGTTAAAACATTATGAAAACAGCAACTAAACTGAAGTTCTGCCCTTTTCTCCTCTCACACCCAGAGGGAACTGATGTTCCCCAGGGTCATCTTCCCACCACGAACTCACAGAAGGACCTCAAACCCATCCGGGTACAGCAGGAACCCCGTGAAGACGCTGTCGTCCTCCGCGCCGGCGTAGAGCCCGTTCCAGTCCTTGCCCACCTCCAGCCACACTTGGTCGCCCACCCTCAGCTTGAGGATGGTCAGGAAGGAGGCCTGGTCGATGTCCTGGCCGTAGAGGGTGTCCCTGGCCTTGGCCACCCTCCTGCTGCTGGCCACGAGGCTGAGGCGCGCGGGGCGGCCGCGCACGGTGACGTGGTAGGAGAAGACGTAGGCGCCGGGCACGCTGCAGTTGAACTTCCCGGTGGCGGGGTCGTAGTCGCGGCGCTCGTTGTACCACACGCGGTCAAACCTGATGGGCACGTTGGGAGGAGGGAAAGGCCTGGACAGCCCCGCGCTGAAGGCCGAGCGTGGGGATTTCGGGATGCCCCCAGGGGCTCCTTTGGGCCCGCGGGAGCCTTTCCTGCCCGGGGCGCCCCGGCCGCCCTTGGTGCCAGGGTCGCCCTTGGGCCCGGTGGGACCTGTGGGGCCCAGGTCCCCTTTGTCACCTTTGCGGCCCTGCTCGCCCTTCTGTCCCTGTTTGCCGGCCACCCCCTGAACTCCCTCAGTGCCCATGTCCCCTTTGCTGCCCTTCTCCCCCTTGGTGCCCCCTTCCCCTCTGTCCCCCTTGGCCCCTCTGCCCCCTGGCTCCCCACAGTATCCCTTTTCCCCCGTGTCCCCCTTTTCTCCCTTGTCCCCCTGTTCCCCGCCCACTCCCGGCTCTCCGGGGTCTCCCCTGTCCCCTTTGTCTCCTTTGGTGCCGTTGTCACAAGTGTCCCCTTTAGCCCCCTTTTGTCCCTTCAGTCCAGGGAAGCCATAGTTGCCCTTATTGCCTTTGGCTCCAGCTTCACCTGGAGGGGAAGAAAGAAGATTAAAACCAATAAAAATGGATTGCTCTGGAGATGGAAGGACCATCCAAAGGGGTTGGTCCTTCCACACTGTCACAAAACCCGGAGCAGAGGGAAATGTCAGAGCAATCCTGGATTTCCCAGACCTACCTTGCAGCCCAGGTTTCCCTGGATAACCGGGGCTCCCACTGGCTCCTCGCTCCCCTGGCTCCCCTTTTCCTCCTAGAACATTCCAGCACGAATGAATTAATGAAGTGATGTTGGTGTGTGCAGCACAGCAAACCTGACACCCCGCTGGGGCCGTGTGTGTGTGTCCCTCCCTTCATTAGTGAAACAGATGTCAGCAATGGGGGTTTTAAGGAAACACCTTCAGGAACCTCAGCTGGATCCCACAGCCCCAAGCACCATCTCACTCCCAGATTCCTGCCCCAAGAATAACCTCAATCCCAGATTCCTGCCCTGAGCACCAACTCAATCCCAGATTCCTGCCCCAAGAATAACCTCAATCCCAGATTCCTGCCCTGAGCACCAACTCAATCCCAGATTCCTGCCCCAAGAATAACCTCAATCCCAGATTCCTGCCCTGAGCACCAACTCAATCCCAGATTCCTGCCCCAAACACCATCTCACTCCCAGATTCCTGCCCGGAGAACCACCTCAATCCCAGATTCCTGCCCCAAGCACAACCTCAATCCCAGATTCTGCCCCTCTGCAAGGCAGCTGCTGCTGTTTCATGGAAGATGGAGAAGGTGACAGCTCTGCATTCCTCATTTCAGGGTGGCCAAAACTCTTTTTTTCAGGGGTAAATCACTGCCTAATGGGCTGCAGAGACTGAACAGCAGCACACTGTGCTGCTGGGACCTCAGGTGATTCTCCAGAGGCAGCAGCAGGATCCTGTCAGGATAAAGCTGCTCCAAGCCCCAAATGAAGAGCAAGGTTTCCTTTCAGGAATATTGACTGATAATGATTGCTCAGCATCTTAACTGAAGTTCTTTTGCCTGAGATACTGAAATTGAAATGCAGATTTTACACCTACACACAACTTCCATGGTGGCTTTTTCCTACTTCTGTCCTTAATGCAAAGCAAACTGAACCCAGATTTTGAGCTCCTGTTCAGGACAAGAATTCTCGAGTGAGATCTTTATGAGCAGCTGCTCCTATTCCACCTGAACAAACACTGCCACCACCTGAGTTCCTGTCCCTGCACTGATCCCCGCTGAACCTCTCCAGGGCTCAATCCCTAGCAGCAGCCTTCTTTTGCTTTGAAAAATATGGCTTTTTTAATAATTTTGTGGCATTTTATGAGGACAACAGCATTTTCTATTAGTCTGGTTTACCTCTATCTCCTTTAGAGCCTTTTGGACCTTGAGGGCCAGGGGTTCCCGGCAGCCCTGGCAGCCCAGCATCTCCCTTCTCCCCCTTGGGACCTGTAAAAGCAACAAAATTACCTCAGTAACTCCAAGGCTTAACTTCTAAATCACATTTCCATCAAGAGCTAAGCAGTGTGGCATTGAGGAGTGTATATGAGGTGATTCCATCACCTTGGGAAGAGCTGCTTGTTTTATTTGACACCATCAAACCTCACAGCTTTGCATTTCACTCTGGGCCTTAGTTAAAGACTTCTTAAAACCAGCTTTGAGCTGCCTCAGAGCCACAGGAGCTCAGAGGTCCATAAAACATCAGAAATTTATCTGTCTTTAATATCTGAGCACTTCCAAGGAGCTGCCACGGCTTTGGAATTGTCCCTTTCCTTAAGGAGAATTATTCCTGCAAATATAAAAGGGGAACCTGGCCGAGAGCTCCACGCTGCACAAAGGAGGGATTGAAATCCTCCCCCTTTTCCATCCCCTTGGGAATCCAAAGGTTCCCAGAGCCTGTCTGGGAGCAGATTTTGGCACCTTCAATCACCACAAGGACTTTTCCATCAAGAGATGAGAGATCAAACTCCCTTTACAGCCACCACAATTCCCATGAGCCAACTGTTCCCAAGCCACGGGAGGTGAAAATCCCTGGAGTGCATTGGATTAAAGGAGAATTATTTCATGATTTTCCCACCCTTCCTCAGATGAATAGTTCCTATCCCCAGTATTAATGCTATTAAAGGGAATTTTTGCAGACTAATGCACTATTCATTAGAGCATGAGCAGAATTAGGTGCTCTGTGGATGTGTGTTTTAGCTGTAGAAAAAAGACACAAAGTGTATTTTATTAATTATGTCCTTTATAGAGAGCTGCTTCTTGTGCTTCATTTATTTATTTTGAAAATTGAACCCAATTTTTTTTTTACGTCCTCTTTTGCAATGGGAAAAAAAATGAAAAAAAATTAAAAAAAAAGAAACCTTCAGTAAAGATGTAAAACTGCTTGGAAGTAGTTTTGGGGGTCATAAAGACATAAGTGAAGTGAATGTGGAATTAAAGTTGTGAGTCCAAGGGGATCAGGGCAGGGACAGAGAACTGAGCAGTGTGGTCTCCTGCCCGCAGGGATTTGGGATAGTCCCACACCAGTGTGATCCCAAAGAATTCCCACTCACACTCATGGCTTGTAACTTCCAGGGTGTGGCTGACACGCCCTTTTCTGCTCTGGATTTCCACAGATCAGAATCACACCCCACATTTCAGAGAATTACAGAATCACAGAATCTCCTGAGCTGGAGGAGGACCCACAGGATCATCAATCCAACTCCTGGCCCTGCACAGACCCCAACAGTCCCACCCTGAACATCCCTGGGAGTGGTGTCCAAACATTCCTGGAGCTCCCAGGGGCTGTGCTCATTCCCTGAGGAGCCTGGGCAGTGCTCAGCACCCTCTGGGGGAAGAAAAACCTTTCCCTAAAACCCCAACACCCAACCCCAACCTCCTCAGACCCAGCTCGAGCAGCCATCAGAAAAGCTGCAGATTGCTGAGATCTCCCCGCCACGAGCTGCACAAACCCTGCCCGATGATTTCCTGAGGGAAAAGCTGCTGGATTTGGTGTTTCCAGGTGTTATAAATGTATATTATAAAGTTGGCTTTTAGCAGGGTGTGTGCTATATGATTAATAACGTTGTGGTAAGGATATAAGGTTTTTATTTCTGCTAGTAGTAAAGAAAATTAGGCATAATGGTAGTAGTTGATTAGTGTGCTTAAACAGTCTGTTTGGTCGGGATAACATCCAGTAAACATGAAAAGAAGACCCTGCTATTGATATAATACGATTAAACTGTCTGTTTGGTGGGGATAACATCCAGTGAACATGTAAAGAAGACCCTGCTATTGATACACCAACTATCAGCTTCTCCCATCTGAAGAAAGTCTGGACCAAGGCCCGAGCTGGAGGTGATAATGAAGACACAGCCCAGAAACACACGTGCTCTAAAAAGGGGGACCCAAGGAGGGACCATGTAAAACAGTTCCTGGAATATGGAAACTAGTTTGTGGAAAAATATGAATATTCAACAGACTGATGCAATAGAAAGGGGATTTAAAGGATGTCTCTGATACAGCAGGGTGTGGAACTTGGCTGAATGCCAAGTCACCCCGGCCGTACTTGGCTGTTTTTCTCTCTCCCAATTGTCTTACTTTCTATTAAACCTATTTCTTAAAACGTACATAGAAAGTGAACCTCGTTTTTCACCATCTGGGGGCTCTTTGCCGGGATATACCTCGTCCCTGAAACCCCAGGAAATCCAGCCCGGCAGAGCGGGGCTCAGCACACCTGGGGGTCCCTGCGGGCCTGGCCAGCCGCGAGGCCCCGCCGCGGGCGGGCAGCAATCGCAGCAGTTGAAGAAGAACTCGGCCGAATCCAGCGTGGAATTCTCCAGGGGGAAGAGCGTGGGGAACTCAGCTCTGCCCGGAGCTGCCGGGAATGGGATTTTCCCCGGAACAGACGGGGGAGAAGGCGCCGGTTGGGAAGGTTTGGGTTTGGTGTAGAGCACGGCCGGGGTCACCTTCAGCGCCGCGCCTGTGGGGACGGCCGCCAGCACCAGGAGCAGCGGGATGGGCCCCGGGGAGATCCACATGGCAGCGGCTGTGGGGAAACATGGACAGACAATAAATCCCTGCACAGCATCCTCTGGCTGTTCCCTAAAGCCAGAACAAGCCCCTGGATGCCAGCGTGGTGATGTCGCAGTGCACCCTCCACACCCGTGTAGGTGTTTCCACTTTAGGAAAAGAGTCTCAGTTTCACCCCTGAACTTTTGTGCTTCTCTCACTGTAATTTGCCTAGTGCCAGGACAAAAGCATCTGGTGGTCCCTTTTAGCTGTCCCTCGAGAAATTCAGCTATTTTCTGTTGGGCAGCTTGCCAAAAATCCCTCCTAAATCATTGAGTACTTAAGAAAGAGCATGAAGGCTCTTGGCGCTTTTTCAGAGTGTCTTAGCAGGTGTAAGGGGCTTCCCTGCACTGTGCAGAGCTTTTATTCTTTTCTTCTGTACAGCTTGTTATTTTTTAAAATAAATCTAATTAAACCTTTTTGCTTTTTCACAACACCTCTGATCAAGCCATCCCGTTAATCATTTTTAAGCCATTTCTGGGAGGTTGCTGGACACCCTCAGAGCTTGATACACCTTTGTGGGGCTCACAACACGCTGGCTTCACACAGCATTTATCGTGCTGAGGCCCTGGCTCTGCTTTCTCAGAGTTGTTTTGCTTTCCCCATCCCAGAAAATGCTCAAGGCCAGGTTGAGTTGAAGGGATCTTAAATTCCATCCCATTCCATCCTTAGGGCATTTTCCACTGTCCCAGGGTGCTCCAAGCCCTGTCCAGCCTGGCTTTGGACACTTCCAGGGGCAGCCACAGCTTCTCTGGGAATTCCATCCCAGCCCCTCCCCAACCTCACAGCCAGGAATTCCTTCCCAAAATCCCATCCAGCCCTGCCCTTCCTCAACCCCAGGCTGTTCCCATTATCCTATCACTCCGTGCCCTCGGAGAAAAGTTTTTCTCCAGCTCTGTTGTAACCCCCGTTTTGGTCCTGGAAGGATATGGAGGGAATTCCATAATGATTTTTTAGAGTCCAACACAACTACATACAATAAAAAGCTTTTCTCTATGAGAATAAATGGGAACAAAATGAAACATCAGGTTTTCCAAACTCAGGTACTTTGGAATCAAAGCATCAAATTTACCAAAATTTTTATCTTGATTTTTTTTTTTCCCCTTGTTTCTGCCTGATTTTGTGGATTTTTTTTTAGTGTAAACTAAAAGAAACACATCTGCTCTTTTTATTTTTCAAGTGTTGATTCAGCTGACCCAGGAAGAAAGGACAAAAAAAAAAAAAAAAACAAACCAAAAAAAAGGCCCTGATTTTTCCTATAGGCCAGGTGATGCCTCTCAGGTGACTCCTTACAAAAAGCACCTTTGTTCCTTTTTTAAAGCAGGGTCCCCACCTGTAAATGCAAAAAGGAACAGAGACCCTTTCTTGCTGAAGCTGAAACCCAACCTTTCTCAGCAGCCACAGCATTCCACAGCATGGGAAAACCTCCAAGAGAGACCCCCCTATGCCTGTCATCCAGAGGGCAAAAGGAGATCCAACCCCAAACCAGGCATTTTGGGGGCTGGATTGGAACCTTTCCATCTTTAACAATTCCATTCTAGATTTAGATTTTTCTTTCTTTTTTTTTTTTTTCCTCACCATTTTCAAACAAAATGAAATCATTGAATGAAAAATTGATTTCCTCACATAAAACCCCCCCGTGATCACTGCTGCCCATTGGGACCACTCAATCCACAAGGATAAATTATCCCTTCTCCATGAGTGTGTTTAATTAGATTGGGATTCCGTGCCCAGATTTTTGTCCATGGTTGGGATTTTTTTTTCTCCCTGCCAGCCTTACCTGGCAGGTAAGAGTTTTCCCAGGAATTGATGTGGAGGGAGATGCTCAGCACCAGGGAGCAGCCAGAGCCTGCAGCTGCAGCCACAGAGAAAGAGGAGAAAAATGAGGGGGGAAAAAAGGAGAAAAAGGAGGGGAAAAAAGGAGAAAAAGGAGGGAGAAAAAGGAGAAAAAGAAAGGAGAAAAAGGATAACCTACTCCCTGGGAAGAGAGAAAAAACCTCAAATTCTCCTCTTGAACAATATCCTCACACAGGAGCGTCCTGTAAGATGCTGAAGATAAGTGAATAAAGCCATAATTTACACACACACACACACACCAAAAAAAAAAAAACAAAAAAAAAAAAAAAAAAAACAAAAAAAAAAAAAAAAAACAAAACACCACAGAAATTTTAAGGATTTCATAATTTTCTGGGGAAATTCTAAATCAGTTCTCAAATCCAAACCATTCCCAAGTTTTCCTGTCACACATCACGAGCCCCAAAGCCACTCTCCAGTTCTCCAATTCAGACTGATGGATTGCTGTCAAGTCACTGGAAAAATATAATTAATAACCAAATTATACCTCACCAGCCTGGAAAAATTAAATCCTCAGGGCAAGGAATCACTAAACAGATTTTCATTTTAATAGGCAAGACTGTTCCTATATTAATTATTCTTAAATAGGTTTTTTAGGTGTTTTTTGGGGTTTTTTTTACATGCCAGGGAGTTGGAACATGATGATCTTTAAGGTTTCTTCTGACCCAAACCAGGCTGTGATTATGTAAATGTATGTATTATATATATTCATATAAATATAAATAAATGCACTTAAATAAAACAGAAATTTTTGACTTTTTCATTACATTCATTCACCACCACTGAATAGAAAATCTTTCATTGGAATCCCCCCACTAAAATTATAATTCACAGTGGACACAAAATAGGAAGAATTAAACTTTTCTGCAGTGCCATATAATTCATAAAATTAATCTACATTTAATTGGATCTAAATATCTACTAATTATTACCATATTTTCCATAAGAAGATGGCAACAATACACTTGAGGTTTTTGTGTGCTCCCTAAAATTCCAGATATTCCAGTTCACAACAGGAATTTAACCCCAACACATCACTTTTAAATAGATTTAAAAGAAATATATTTCTTTTTTATAGATAAATAATTTTATATATTTATTTATAAACATATTATATAAATATATTGTATTTATATTTTAATATATAAATAAACATAAAGATTGCCCTTTATCTTATTGAATTATTTCTAGTTCTTAGATGTGTGAGGAAAGAAAAACCCTAATCCTCATACAGTTATACATTGATTATAGACAGGAATTTTTTCTGGAGACAAATTCTATTATCTTAAATTCTACAACTCCCTCCTACCT